>JANFOE010001339.1:0-265047 GCA_025667525.1 Glebionis coronaria | reverse complement strand
ATATATTAGAATATATATATATATATATATAAATATTATATAGATATATATATATATATATAATATATATATATATATATATAATATATATATATATAATATATATATATATATATATAATATATATATATATATATATATAATATAATATATATATATATATATATATATATTATATATATATATATATATATATATATATATATATATATATATATATATATATATATATATATATATATATATATATATATATATATATTATATATATATATATATATATATATATATATATATATATATATATATATATATATATATATATATATATATATATATATATATATATATATATATATATATATATATATATATATATATATATATATAATATATATATATATATATATATATATATATATATATATATATATATATATATATATATACATATATATATATATATATATATATATATATATATGTATATATATATATATATGTATATATATACATATATATATATATAGATATATATAAATATATATACATATATATATATATATATACATATATATATATATATATATATATATATATATATACATATATATATATATATATATATATATATATATATATATATATATATATATAATATATATATATATATATATATATATATATATATATATTATATATATATATATATATATATATATATATATATATATATATATATATATATATATATATATATACATATATAAGTAAGAGTTATATGCAGAACTCATTTTAAGTATAGAACCATATAGAACTATTAAAATAATCTTGACCTTCTAATTTTCTAATCAATGGTTACAAATAAGTGTGGCAGTTTTGTAAATAAAAAAACTATTAAATAATATCTGTTAAAGCATTTAGGGGTATTATTGGAAATCCTTAAACTCAAAACTTCATTTGTCATAGATTTCTACTACTCATTTCATAATTCACATCTATCTATTTTAACCTAATAACCACCCACATATTTTCTTGAAAATGGGAGTGATTAAAAACCTATAGCCGTCACCACCCTAATTCCATTCCAACAAAGATCGACCAGATCTTAAAGTTTTCGAAACCCAAACCATATGATATTCGAAAACCAAAACCGTATATCTTAAAGTTTTCAATGGTGCTTCCATATTTGGATTCATTCTTTTCGAAGGCTGTGTGATGGGTGTGCTAGAGGAGGATGGCGGCTGTGAAATAGTTTGTGATGGATTGGATTAATATTACTATATTTTGTATCACTTAGATATGCGTCAAAGGTTGTAAGATGGGGAAGAGCAAAGGGGTTGTGGCTAGAGTAAGAGGACGACGGGGGCGATGGTTGGCGTATGATGACGACGGCGATTGTGATTGGGATGACGATGGGACACCCTTTCCAGGTACGTATCTTTGATTATGGTTGTTGTTATTTTTTTATTTTTACTTTTTTGATAGTACTTTTTATGACATCTTTTTGAAACATTATTTATAATATACTTGTTACATTTATGTTTCACTTACACTTTTCTTTTGTCCGATTCTTTTGCGGTTCTTTATTTTTAATCAGTTTTGTGGTCTCACAGATCTATGATCTAATAGAAGTCAATGTTTTTTAAAGCCTAGTCTAAATGATGGTGTTAATAGAAATAAAGGAAACGTTGTCAATGGAAGGGAGTGGGATGAGGCGATATGATGATTAAGGGGTGGTGGAAAGAGGTGTTTGTCGATGTCAAAAGATAACGGTTGCGATGAGTATGTGGCGTTTAAGGTACATGTACCACCGGCATCTTACCTTCAGTTTATGGCGACTTTACTTAGTGCCGCTATTCTAATTTACAGTTTAGTTTACTACTAATTGTGCATAAATGTTTTTGTTGTGCATAAGTGTTTGCTAGTTGTTTATGCATATCGGCATGATTTTTGGATGGGACTATTAGGAAGTGTTTTTATGTGTTTTGTTTTGTAATAATGCTTCACATGATCTTAATAATAAAAAATAGGTGTCATATAGTATCAGATGGTTGTTTGCTTTGTAATCTTTTGTGTAAAGATGTTAGGTAGATAGCAGATGGGTTTAAACGTGAATGCTAATCGTTTGTAGTTTTGTACCAATTGCTTAATAGTTACTTATAAACGAGAAACACTAGATTCATTAATTTAGAGCAATGTTATGTTTGTTTATTATTACCGTAATATTTTTGTAAGTAGTAACAATAGAAAAAGAAGAATGTGTACATAAGCGAGCACATGACAATTGATATTTATTATTATTATTATTTGATTTTTTTGTTAAAGCGAATACGATGTAACCAAAGATCGTGCATGTATGTTATGGGCTATTTGTTATGACTATGTATTTGTTTGGTTGTCATGGGTTATAGTTCGGTACATGTATGTTTTCTAGTTTTATTTTATCGACTAGTTTTAAAATTAATTTAGCATTGCATTATTAGATATAACAAGTATTTTTCTTTCGTTTTTTTGCTTGTTTCAGTGTGAATACTCAATCATAAGAAAAACGATGTTTTTTTGCTTATTAGATATAACAGGTGCACTTATGTTCTTGAAGGGTGTGCACTAATGTTCTCGAAGTGCGTGTAATTATGTTCTCGAAGAGTGCATGTATGTTTCTTAATGGGTACATGTATGTTTTTTTAAAAAGTGCACTCATGTTTTTAAATGAAATGTGCATCTATCTTTAAGAAGATACACTTGTGTTTGAATTGTATTTCGCTTTGTAGTAATTTTTGTGTATACTACTTATGTTTTTATTTTGTTACAAATTTAGAAGTTACATGTATGTGTTTTATGTTTTTTATTATAATTGTTGGAAATACGTTTTTCGTATAAAGAAAGTCTCGGTCACTCTAACAATATAGTTATAGGCTCGTAGTAATGTTTAAGTAATGTTTATGTTAAGCCCGACCCATGAGCATGTTCATGGGCCGGAGGCCCAAGTCCATTTAAGGACTTGGGTATATAAACCTTTTTCCACCATGGAAAGAGGTGTTGGTTGTTTTATTTTCTCAAGGTAATATACATAGTTTCTTTCACTTCTCTCTCTAGTTTCTCTCTCCAGAAAAACATCAACCCTCTTGAAATACAAAGATTATCTCGATTCTACAATTGGTATCAAGAGCTATGGGATGAAATATAGGTTGGTCTTTGTGTTGTTCATGCTTATTTAAGCATTTCGTGAGTTTTTGATTGTTTTTTTTACCAAAGCTTCAAATTTTATTTGTGTTTTTTAGTGTTCTTCTTAGTCGTATACCTTCTTTATTGTTGTATTAGTGATTTGGGTATCTTGGTTTCAGGAAAAACACAAATCTTTTGGCTCAAAAGTTAAGAATTCTCTTGGTTCAACTTTGCAAAATTCATTGCAACTGATTCCATCGCAAAAGTACAGGTAAGTACGGTTCGATCGCAATAACCCAAGGGTTTTACATTGCGGTCACATGTATTCAGATACCCTTATTCCGACGCTTATTCCGATCTCTCATTGCGATCGTGGATTGCGAGAGTTTTAAGGTTTATTGAAAAGTCACTCTGTCCGAATTTTATTGGCCATATTACGATCAGGGATTCCGATAGTATCTTATTCCGATACTTGTAGCATTCCGACAGATCTGACATTCAGAGAATAGACATTCCGATAGAAGGGGTATTCTGATAGAACCAACATTTCGATATTTGAGACATTCAGATAGAAGGGGTATTCCGACAGAATTTACATTCCGATACTTGAGACATTCCGATAGAATTTCCTTTTTTTGGGATAAAAAGTTGCATAACTTAGAGGATTTTTCTATTGTGCATTAATTTGGTAATTTTCAAAAACACGCACAACAAAAAGATAACAAAATCTTTCATTCAACAATACAAAAACACATAACCTTATTTCATTTCTCGATCATTTTTGATAATCTTTATTCAAGGGATCATAAAATGAATTCAAATTCATATATGCTAACAATGACATCGCTTACCGATATCTCAATCATCTCGGGGTACCGACACTCGCCCACCGTTGCTCATCAAAGATTTATTTGAAGCATGGCAAGGTCGTATGAAAACTTACATCATGGGTAAACCCAATGGTAGACTTATGCTTCAATCCATTAAAAAAGGTCCACTAGATTGGGGAGAAGTTACTGTCAACAATGTGACGCGGACAAGGTTGTATCATGAGTTACCAGATGCTAACAAACTCATTGCCGATGCTGATGAAAGGGCCGTTCAGACAATACTTCAAGCCCTTCCACCCGATATCTATAGAATGGTAAGTGAACACACAGTGGCAAAGGATCTTTGGTATCGATTAGCTGTTTTGTTACAAGGGACCTCTCTAACTAAGCAAGAACGAGAGTGTCAATTGTATGATTTGTTTGATAGGTTTACATACATTCTAGGGGAAACTCTTCACGATTACTACTGGCGTTTCACCACTTTGATGAATAATATGAACGTGTATAATCCAAGGATTGCTCAGTTTCAACTAAACACAAAGTTCTTGAACACGTTACCCCAAGAATGGAGTCAATATGTCACCGATGTTAAGATAATTCGAGACTTGCACAAGTCAAATTTAGATCAACTCTATGCTTTCTTGCAACAACACGAGAAGCACGTGATCCAAAAACACATCTCTCAGGGATCTTATCAAGAACCATTGGAATTAATGGCAAATCATCCAACACTGTCATATCACAACTCTCCGTTTGCGTTGGGACACCAATCTTCCTATCAACCATTGTATCAAACACCAAGCTTCCCACAGTATTCGATCTTGCCACAACCGCCTACATCTTATCACCAATAATACAAGAAACCATCAACATCATCACAAGGATACTCACATCAGTTACCTTATGCTTCACAACAATATTCAACTTATCAACCTCCAACAAACCTTGCTATTACCTATCAACAACTTGAGGCTCCTCAATTGTCACACCCCACCATGGCGGAATATGGGGCGCGACGTATGGATATCATCACAACAATAGCGTGTCTATAGAGTTAACTAAATGAAATAGAAATGTCATAAAAAGGTGACACAATGTCATGACAATATCTCAAACAATGCAGGCGTCTAGGTAAGTAGGTAACAGGCCTACCTCATACCAAAGACATACAAATAAACAAACATCAAACATATAGGTGTCTAAAAAGTATCACTTATTCAAACATTAAATAAAAACTAAGAGGAAAGGGATTCCTCCTAATGCAGTCTTAGTAGCCTCTAAACTCTAGCCACTTCTAACCTCATCCTCCTCAACTACCTCACCTGAAAATGACACTAAAACCTGTCAACATAAAGTTGGTGAGAACATAGGTTTAAGTTATCTATAACATCATAAGAAGCCTTTACATCCGCTGCAAATATGTTGAAGGAAAACAATTTATAGTAATGGACCATAATGTGATAATCATGTTACATGCATCCACAACAAAACCCAATCTAAGTACCAATCACATCTACAATTCACAAAGCACACTATAATAGTCAAGAAGTATCCCGTCACACACACAAGAACACACACCACACTATCCGGATCTTTCACACACCACCTGTGGAAGATGAAATATATCCCCGTTGAGATATCTTGCCTCCGAAGAGACGATGCACAAGTACTCAGGACGGATCGTGCTCCCCGAACCAAGAACTCAGAACCAAGAACTCAGGACCAAGAACTCAGGACGGATCGTGCCCCACGCTCTACACACATCACAACTGGTCCCATAGACGCCCATACATCTATGTACCAATCCCAATCATAACACAATCAAGATTCACATATCATAACACATATCAAAGCACATATGAGAACACATAAGCACATAAGTCACACAATAACACATCTATGTCCAAACATTAAAAAATATAGTACCAAAACATTTTAAGAACATCACAAGTGTCATCTCCATCCCATACTAGAAGAAAACATTTAAAAAACAGTGAAAATGGGACTATGAACTCACCTGATAGCACATCAAGCTAGCACTCCTGCAAACCTATAAAATCATACACGACACCCTTAGCTCAGGTCTTAACACCCAAGTTAAGTAACAATCAAGGAGATGAATCTAATCCCCCAATCCCCACTATCTAGTTCTCCCACTACAAGCTATTCTATACGTAAAATTCCAGTTTTTCCCCGGTACAGTTTACTAGTCACTAAACGATCACATGAAGTGAACTTAACTCCACACTTGACTCCTACCCTACTGGAGTTATGTTGTTATATGATCTAAGAACTTCAAAAACCAATTTTACTTTCTAATTACACGTTTAACCCTTTCGTTTAGTCTCTACGCCAAAAGTCGTTTTCACCAAAACTGATTTTACGTACATGCTAAATGTTCGACACCAAAAGCCCGGCCTAAACACCATAACTTTTATTGAAAACCTCCAGTTCTTTTATATACATTATAAAGATTTCCCAAATCAAAAATATTTGGCTATCTCATCCGTTTGGTTAGGTTTTGACTCAAATCCCCGAAATCAAAATTTATTCTTGAACAGCGCACTGTTTTTGTAAAATTTATTTGACGACCTTCCCGAACTCCATTTTCGACCAACCTTACATTTTTGAAAAGTACACTCCCTGAACTTAATTTTAAAAAAAGTAAACTTGACCAAAGGTGCTACCTACTACCCGGAACAGTCGACACAAGATAGCCTTAAAAATCAGACTGTTTTACGCCTTTATGCACTAACCCTCTAAACATCATTAATTATCCCTAAATTTATAACACAAACCCTAAAATCATTAATCGATCTTAATTAATATATTTTTCCATAAAATTAATAAAACCCTAATCATCTCAATGATGGTTAATTAACAATACAATTATGATTAATTAATAAAAAACATAAATTATATTAAGGTTTAATTGATCACTTACCTTGAAACAAGGAAAGTTAATGAACCCTAATCATAATTTCGACTTCTCTTGATATCCATGGAAGATTTAGACTGATTTTAGGTTTATTTAGGGTTATTAGTCGTTTTTAGGGGTCTAGGGGTGTTTATATAGGCCTTGGTAACCTTCTGGACAAGTTTAGGCCCAATTAGGACTTTTAAATGGTAAATTATCCTATTTTTATTAATTTAATTATTAAAATTAAGGCTATGGGACCCACAAATTCGACTCCTCTCTGTGTTTGATCATATTTACACTCTCCCCCTTCTATTTTATGTTTACTTATACTCCTATACACTTTCGGGACCAAACCGGGTACCCTTTTGCTAATTTTTCGACTTTTTACGCGATTTTTGAACTAGCCTTCATTTCTAAAAGTTTCTAAATATAGAAAGTAACTATAAAACTTATCATAACCATATTATATATACTTAATACATACATACAACATACGATACGTACACGAAACCTTATAAAAACGCTACCCGAACTTTTCTGCAGTTCATTTCTAAACTCATTTCATTTCATTTCATTTCATTTCATTTCATTTCATTTCCAACTTATACCATGATTTACACATTCATGTGAACTCATGAGCACGAACCATCACATCATCATATAACGCACCATGTACTACGTAAACAATGTCTAACATCATGATAAAGTCTCAAATATGAACACATAACACATAAACGCACACCAAGCACATGATCAACATCAAATAGTCAAAAGTGACAAATCCAAAATCTAGGGTTGTCACATCACTCCCTCCTAATAGAAATATCGTCCCGAGATTTACTCCATAAGCTCAAAAAACTTATTTCACAACCAACTCGCTATCTCTCTCATAAGAACGTAACCGGATCATCCGTATGACTACAACAACACCCTCAATGAATATAAGCTCAAGACAAATTTTAGGATCCCCAACTTCGGATAAACGATCAAGCCCATGGATAAGTAACGGACGTTTACGTGAAAGAATTTAAAAATATGAACCAAAACCTGAGACTCCAAAAGATACTCAACATAAAACATGTATCGACTCCCAACGAACCATGAAAACGGACCAATGACACAAGAAGCACCCAGCGACAACCGAAACGTATTACGACCGGTGACATACTATTAAAACCTTGTGCAAAACCAAATTTTACCCCAGAATGGATTTTGTACCTTAATGTATATTAGTTGTTCTAAAACCATGGTATCACATTAGTAATTTATGTAATCATTTGACGAAAAAAAATCTATAGTCTCTTCACGAACGATCAATTGTCTAAAGCACACAACACAATATCAGGCGTCAACATTGACTCCGGAACCCACATTCTTCATTAATGTAACAACCTCTATGATGGATACATCTAAAATCCTATCCCAAAGCAGCCCTATGTTAGCCTTCTAAGTGTCCACTATCCCAAAATACCCAAAACACGAGTTTAAACCATGTTGTCCGAAAATTAATCTTGAACTCGACAGTTGTACAATTAATTCAACCAAGCTACTGACTTCCATTGACAGTACGTTCTAAATATTTGAAAAGTACGCTCCGATTACATAAATTTAGGCTTTTGAATCACCCAAAAATCTTTAAAAACGAATAAGTTATAACCAAAACGATTTTTACCTAGAATCTGCCCAGACATTAGCGACAGTTTCTGACAGTTTAGCGATGAATTCTGACAATTTAGCGACAGTTTCTGCCTACTCCGATTTATAACAAAAAAAAACGATTTGAAACCCTAAAACCCCTCAATAATTTACCAAATTCAAGACCTAATTTATTTTAATTCCAGAAAATTAGAAACCCTTACCCATCATATGAGTAATTACATGATTTTAACATATTTAATTAAATAAGAACAAGAATTTAACTAAAGATCATTAGCTTTAGGTGATCAAAACCAATTTAAGTTTTTTTTTTTAAAATAAACAAGCCATACTTATATGTTAAAAAAAAATATGTATCCCATCTTATTTTAAACACGCTTACGACACTTAACCCTTATTTCACCGACTACCAACAACTATTTTAACTATTTACAAATTCCATTTCTTTTACCACGTAAAATTCAAACTAAAAGATACCGTGATCCCAAAAAGAATTCTCCACCCTCTCAATATCCTCTACACCAAAAGTACCGTACAAACAAATACGTGAAATGGGGACTCGATAAATGCGCTACTACGGAAGTTGAACATCCCAAAGAATGAAGAGCTATAAAACCATCCTAAGAATACAACCGATAAGTAGAAGGGATATACACATATATAGGCATAGGCGTACATACACTCAAATCCATACAACATATACAATACAAGCATGTATTAACCCTCTTTCATGCAACCATACTTAGGAATCCATTGATGTCGTGGTACTTGTATAACTATGTTGGCCACCATACTTATACCAGTCCCCTTTCACTAATGCACTCCCTCCTATGATGACACTTATAAGAATTAATACTACACATAACACATCAGTCTACCAACTCAAATAATCACATAGATCCTACAACTCATATAAGCACATAATCCACAACATAACATAAGGTCCAAAATCACATGTATTAAAATAACATAGCCAATGCATGAAACAAATAAACTCGTAGTCCAGCTGAACCAGCATAGACTAAATTCAAAATGTATAAAGAACATGAAAAGGTAATTAAACGAAATCCAACAATGACTAGCGTATAGGACTATAGTTCTACCCGCACTAGTCAAAACTCGTAAAGAAAATAAAATGTAGCTAAGTATGAACTTACTATGGTTCAATTCATACTAGTCAAACATCGTAATAAATAACATCCAAACACATCAATTAATATAAAATGCACACATACTCCTATGACGCGTATATGCAGGGACCCTTAAGCTATAGATTAGGCTACGCGACTAGGCAACCTAATTCTCTATAACCATTGTCTCTGATACCATTCTGTCACACCCCACCATGGCGGAATATGAGGCGCGACGTATGGATATCATCACAACAATAGCGTGTCTATAGAGTTAACTAAATGAAATAGAAATGTCATAAAAAGGTGACACAATGTCATGACAATATCTCAAACAATGCAGGCGTCTAGGTAAGTAGGTAACAGGCCTACCTCTTACCAAAGACATACAAATAAACAAACATCAAACATATAGGTGTCTAAAAAGTATCACTTATTCAAACATTAAATAAAAACTAAGAGGAAAAGGATTCCTCCTAATGCAGTCTTAGTAGCCTCTAAACTCTAGCCACTTCTAACCTCATCCTCCTCAACTACCTCACCTGAAAATGACACTAAAACCTGTCAACATAAAGTTGGTGAGAACATAGGTTTAAGTTATCTAGAACATCATAAGAAGCCTTTACATCCGTTGTAAATAAGTTGAAGGAAAACAATTTATAGTAATGGACCATAATGTGATAATCATGTTACATGCATCCACAACAAAACCCAATCCAAGTACCAATCACATCTACAATTCACGAAGCACACTATAATAGTCAAGAAGTATCCCGTCACACACAAAAGAACACACACCACACTATCCGGATCTTTCCCACACCACCTGTGGAAGATGAACTATATCCACGTCGAGATATCTTGCCTCCGAAGAGACGATGCACAAGTACTCAGGACGGATCGTGCCCCCCGAACCAAGAACTCAGAACCAAGAACTCAGGACCAAGAACTCAGGACGGATCGTTCCCCACGCTCCACATACATCACAACTGGTCCCATAGACGCCCATACATCTATGTACCAATCCCAATCATAACACAATCAAGATTCACATATCATAACACATATCAAAGCACATATGAGAACACATAAGCACACAAGTCACACAATAACACATCTATGTCCAAACATTTAAAAAAATATAGTACCAAAACATTTTAAGAACACCACAAGTGTCATCTCCATCCCATACTAGAAGAAAACATTTAAAAAATCAGTGAAAATGGGACTATGAATTCACCTGATAGCACATCAAGCTAGCACTCCTGCAAACCTATTATATCATACACGACACCCTTAGCTCAGGTCTTAACACCCAAGTTAAGTAACAATCAAGGAGATGAATCTAATCCCCCAATCCCCACTATCTAGTTCTCCCACTACAAGCTATTCTATACGTAAAATTCCAGTTTTTCCCCGGTACGGTTTACTAGTCACTAAACGATCACATGAAGTGAACTTAACACCACACTTGACTCCTACCCTACTGGAGTTATGTTGTTATATGATCTAAGAACTTCAAAAACCAATTTTACTTTCTAATTACACGTTTAACCCTTTCGTTTAGTCTCTACGCCAAAAGTCGTTTTCACCAAAACTGATTTTCCGTACATGCTAAATGTTCGACACCAAAAGCCCGACCTAAACACCATAACTTTTATTGAAAACCTCCAGTCCTTTTATATACATTATAAAGATTTCCCAAATCAAAAATATTTGGCTATCTCATCCGTTTGGTTAGGTTTTGACTCAAATCCCCGAAATCAAAATTTATTCTTGAACAGCGCACTGTTTTTGTAAAAATTATTTGACGACCTTCTCGAACTCCATTTTCGACCAACCTTACATTTTTGAAAAGTAGACTCCCTGAACTTAATTTTAAAAAAAAAGAAACTTCACCAAAGGTGCTACCTACTGCCCGGAACAGTCGACACAAGACAGCCTTAAAAATCAGACTGTTTTACGCCTTTATGCACTAACCCTCTAAACATCATTAATTATCCCTAAATTTATAACACAAATCCTAAAATCATTAATGGATCTTAATTAATATATTTTTCCATAAAATTAATAAAACCCTAATCATCTCAAGGATGGTTAATTAACAATACAATTATGATTAATTATTAAAAACATAAATTATATTAAGGTTTAATTGATCACTTACCTTAAAACAAGAAAAATTAATGAACCCTAATCATAATTTCGACTTCTCTTGATATCCATGGAAGATTTAGACTGATTTTAGGTTTATTTAGGGTTATTAGTCGTTTTTAGGGGTCTAGGGGTGTTTATATAGGCCTTGGTAACCTTCTAGACAAGTTTAGGCTCAATTAGGACTTTTAAATGGTAATTATCCTATTTTTATTAATTTAATTATTAAAATTAAGGCTATGGGACCCACAAATTCGACTCCTCTCTGTGTTGTATCATATTTACACTCTCCCCCTTCTATTTTATGTTTACTTATACTCCTATACACTTTCGGGACCAAACCGGGTACCCTTTTGCTAATTTTTCGACTTTTTACGCGATTTTTGAACTAGCCTTCATTTCTAAAAGTTTCTAAATATAGAAAGTAACTATAAAACTTATCCTAACCATATTATATATACTTAATACATACATACAACATACGATACGTACACGAAACCTTATAAAAACGCTACCCGAACTTTTCTGCAGTTCATTTCTAAACTCATTTCATTTCATTTCATTTCATTTCCAACTTATACCATGATTTACACATTCATGTGAACTCATGAGCACGAACCATCACATCATCATATAACGCACCATGTACTACGTAAACAATGTCTAACATCATGATAAAGTCTCAAATATGAACACATAACACATAAAGGCACACCAAGCACATGATCAACATCAAATAGTCAAAAGTGACAAATTCAAAATCTAGGGTTGTCACATCAACCCCATTACTCACAACATGTTAGTGTTCCCTCAAATCAGCTTGTAACTCAATCATCCCCAGCATTCTATTGTGATGATGCGATTCTTGTCCCTGAATTTAGACAAGGGGATAGTCCTACTGATATACTTGCTCAAATATCTGCTTATCTCACTCAAACATTGAACAAACGAGGTTACAGAGGACCAGATCCAACAAACAATCAGTTAAGGAACTATTCTAACTCTCGACAACAAGCTACAATTCAAGATGGCAGAGTAATGGTGCAACCACTTCAGGGGAGACCCAGTTCATCTACTGCTGGTTCACGTTCATCTAACACTGCTGCTACAAGGGGTAATAACACTAGCAAAATGAAGATGATAATATGTTATAACTGCAAAGGGGAAGGGCACATGGCTCGAGAGTGTAAGCAGCCTAAGAGGAAAAGAGATAACACATGGTTTCAGGAGAAGATCTACTTGGTGAATGCTCAAGCCCAAGGACGTGAGCTCGATGAAGAAGAGTTAGCATTTCTCGCAGATCCGGGAGTCGCGGACACTGACGGTCTCACAGCAGCCATCACAAACAATGTCGCATATCAATGTGATGATCTGGATGCATACGACTCTGATTGTGATGATTTCAATACCGCCAAGGCAGCTCTCATGGCAAATCTTTCACTTTATGGAGCTGATACAATTTCTGAGGTACCAAATACTACCACGGATACTAGTATTGTACCATATCAAGTTAAGCAAGTGTCTGAGTATCCGGAACAGCCTCTGGTGGTTAGTAACTCAAACGAGGAGACAAAGAATGATAGCAATATCAATGCAAGTCCCCAGACTTTGAGTGAATCACAACTGGGAGCTATTACGACTATAAATTCGTTTGCTCAACCTGATTTGGTTATGGTGTCGGCATCTATGCTTAGCCAAATGAATAATGAGGTCCTTGAAACCCTCAGTATTAATCAGACTTTATCTGCCGAGCTTGCTTTGCATAAGGAAAAGGTTAAAACCTTGGAATTAACTCCAGTGACCACTACCTTAACAAGTCCTGAATTTGATAGGTTTAGGAAAGTCCAAATGGATAATTTGCTAGAAATTGAGAGTTTAAGAGCAAATATTTCGAAAGAACTTGAAGAAAAAGAGTCAGTCGTTAATAATTTTCAAAAACTACAAACAGATTTCGAAATTCTCGAGTCTAAAAGGGTTGAAACGGAAATTAAGGCGTCTGAGAAATTTAAAAAGACTGAAATTTTGCTTTTAAAACAATACTCTGCTTCACATTTAGTACACTTGTTTCATTCTTCTTTTCAAGAGTTCAATCTATCGCGTTTAATAGACCTACCACCTAACCCGGGGTATGCAAAGCAAGCATTTAACCACAACCCACGACTTTATGATGCAACCAAGTTAGGATTGATCTTAGATCCGATTGTGTTTTTAAATGAATCTGAGAGCATGTCACTACATGAAGAGTCGGTCAAAAGTAATTTTTACATATCCTGAGTATGATTATGCACAAATGAATGCAACATATGCAAAATAGATCTTAGAACTCGCTTTAATATGCAAAAGGAATTTATCCATACACCAACTTACATGCCTACTAGAGAAAGCCTTAGTATACTTCCTACACTTGTTAATTCGGACGAACCTAAGGAAATTCCTAAGAATCTTCCACCGGTAAGTACGGTATTGCTAAGCTTGGAAGAGATTCAGCGATACCTAACCGAGTTCGACAAGGTCATCCTGGAATGTACGACTTCAACGGATCAAACCGCTGGAGAATGGGCTTTCGAACACATGAAAACGGTGTTTAAGAAAGAGATCGTTCCGTTTGTAGATAATATTAAAGAGGGATTTTACGATCTTGCGGAAAATCTTAGTTTTGAAATGGGTGAAGTTCGCAAAGTTTTCTATGAAATGATGATGTTTATGAACAACATTTAATTGAGAAAGAAAAGATTTTGTCTGAATATGACCGATTCTTAGAACATATAGTGTCTCTCGAAGTGACGCAAGTTTTTACTATTGAATTTGCTTTTGTGATGACATCTGCTATGAATACATGTGATGATGTGCATGATTTATCTGTGAATATTGTTAAACTGTGAAAAATGTAGTTGATCATTCTTGTCAAGAATCCAAAGATGAATTTTTAAAGCTTCAAGATTCTTATAACTCACTTTCAAAATGTTTTGATGCGCTTCAACAACATTGTATATCTCTTGAAATTGAAAATCAATCTAAGAATGAAACTCTTTCAAAAACAAATGATTGTGAAAACTCCGTTGAGACAAGTGACAAGATGATTCAAGTGGTTCAGGCATTAGAGGAAGAAATTATGAGACTTAAGAGAGAATCCGTAGAAGAGAAATTGGAACTAGAGGCTGAAAAGATTAAAAATCATTCCCTTGAAGATAAAATTAATTCTATGCTAGGGGAGTTTGATAAAGTAAAGCAAGGTTTTTCACAACTTTATGGTTCATTAGAAGATCGCTTCGCTTTTAATGCGGCAGAGCAAAAGTCACTCGTTGACCAACTGAACCGTAAGTGTGAGGAAATCTCTGACTTAAATATTCAAAACATAGAAAAAAAACATGATTTTGGCTGAATTAAAGGAGACACTTCAACTCAAAGGACAAGAAGTTGTTGATAATCCAGCCACCATCTCTGCCTCGACCTCTAGTGCTCCCAAACCCAACCCACGTGTGCTATATCGGGACCCAAAATTTAAGAATAGTCCAACTAAGTTTGTCACATACATGAAAAATGCCTTAGAACATGCAGATCTAGCTAGAGAGATCATTGATGACATGCGTGAACTAGATCCCACAAGTCATCTTCTATATGAGCTTTTATTATATGTGGATCGCATTCAGGATTGTTTAGCAAACTTAGAGTACATAGGGCAACCGATATTTGTACCCCCGAAACAACAAACCCCCACCATTGCCATTAATCTATTCAATAAGAATCCATGATCTAAGAAACACACCCATCAAGGCCAAATCAAAATCTGTCACTAATAAATGTGTAAACACTTATCCTTTTGCCACTAAAATCCAGGAAAAACAATACCTAATCATGTGTTTAATATCGTAAAAGTCGGAATTACGCGTGGTTTTGTGTTTTTGTGTTTAAATAGGTACAAATGATCAAAAGAAGAGAAAACACGGGATATCACGCTAAGACAAAGTCAAAAGACCAAAAGTGTGCCCAAGTTCACGAAAACCGGCTAAACCGACACGGTTTTGAAGAAATGATCAAAGAAAGCCGAAATCGAGCTCGTTTTAGTGGATTTAATTATTTACGAAGATTTCAGGTCTTATGGGTCCCACATTGGATAAATGGGCTCAAAAGCCCATTAAAGGATTTAAAAGTATTAAGTCCTTGGTAAATTAGCCCAATATGGCCCATTTGATAATTACCTTAAGGGATGGATCCAATTTATCTTGGGCCAAAGCCCATTAATGGGACGGTAGAAGTGAAAGGTTATTCACTTTGCAAAATTTCACTTAAAAAAACCCAGTCAAACAACTTACCCCAACCCAATATTCGGTCAACTCACCCACGTGTATACACACACGTCTCACCCAAATAAATAAAAATCCTTTTTACCCCATTCCCCATTAACCTTCGATACAAACGAAAGAAAAAAAACACATTTACTGTTTTTCTTTCTCCTCCTCAAACACACGCACCATTTTACCCATCAAAACCCTAAATTCATCAAAAAAATTACCATCCTTAATCATGGGGCTTTTACCATTATTGATTAATTCAATCAATAAGGAATAAATCCCCCCAATTTTCGCAGCAAAACACCAAGGGTGGTCCTCCCATCTCACTGACGTGGCCATTCTCTCCCTTTTGATTGGTTGTAACAATCACCATACACCAATCCACCAATTAAATCTCTCCACATCAACATAAAGAAGCACAAATCATGCCAGGTCAATGATCCGTGTGTTAGTGAAGCAATTTCATCCGTTGATCAAAAGTAAAAGAGAGAGAAGAAAAGAAGAGCGGTCAAGATCTTATTCCTTGGGCACCAAGAAGGTTTTTAGGGTTTTCTCCTATAAAAACCCCCATTTTCACATGTAATGGGATAGCTTTTTCTTTATTTTTAATTTTTCAGTAAAATAGAATAGGATTTAATTTTGTAATTTTTAATTTTCAAGTAATGTAATTTTGATTTAAATTAATGAAAAGTTTTACTGTTATTTAATTTCAGTCTCATTTAAATTTCTTGCAAATTTAAGTAATCTGCTTTCTCGAATTTTTATATATTACTGTTCGTAATATTATTCTTCTATTACTGTTTGTTGGCTACTGTTTCGCAAGTTATTATAATAATAAAAAAAATAAATAAATAAAGAAGAAAGTGTAATAATTTTCCCCTACAGGGAATTTTATTAAAGTACTGTTCGAATTCATCTTGCTGTTTGGATCGGTTGATGATTTAAGGTGGTGTTGTATTCGGATCTAATTAGGGGGTTCAGTGCTACCCTACGTCCCAACGAATTCGACATCGGGTTCTAATCTCTATTCTCTTTTATTTTATTTTTTTGTCTAGTTTTAAGTTTTAGTTTAATTTATCTGTTTGTTTGCTTTTATGTCTGCTAGTGTTATTTGAGTAGTTTGAATCTGCTTAGTAGTGTTTATTCCCAGTTTGTTTTATCTGCTATTTGGTTTAAATTTTGTTTAAGTTTTAATCTATTTTTTATCTATTTATTCTCATTTGGTTTATTATTGTAATTGGTTATTAAACGTTTTTTCTTATTTTCGGTTAAGGTTTGCCAGTTTGTCTCGGTTTATTTATGTTTGGATCTGCGTATTTTTTATATCTGCTTATTTAATATCTGTTTGTTTCGTTTGCTTCTTATTTTAAATTTAGTGTGATTTGCTTACTAGTCTTGCTTATTTTTATTTTCAGCTTATTTACTTATCTGTTATTTTAGTCTAGTTTGAATGTGCTTATTTTGTTTTTAGAATTACTGAACAGTTAACAGACACATTGATCTGTTAATTTTATCTGTCCAATAACTAAAAAAAAAATTAATAACAAAAAGTTATCTGGGGTGGGATTCGATCACAGACCCCTCGCATACAAGCCAAACGCACCAACCATTGTGCTAAGTCCCTTCTTGTGTTTGTTTATTCCTTGATTGATTAATATAGGAAAGTTTCAATTTGGCAGTTTTAAAGTAAATAGATTTAATTAAATTTTTAGTTTAATTAATTTTTATTAAAAGTTTTATTTAGTTTTCTTTTATTCAGTTTTTATAAAATTTAAAAGTTTAAAAAAAAATATTTTCTTAATTTACTTTTACAATTTTAAAATAGTTTTAAAATTACTTTTATTTCAAATAGTTTTATTTTATGATTTTAAATTTGGTTTTCAAATTAGATTTCATTTAAAAAGTTTGTTTTAGCTTAAAATTAGTATTAAATTTAAATTAGATTTAGTTTAAAACAGTTTTTAAAATTGTTTAGACAATTAATTAATTAGAATAAAGGATCTTATTAGTTTAATTTTTACATTAGATTAAATAGATTTTATATTAAGTAGCTTTTAGTTTAAAATATCCTAAAAATACGTTAACCAAGAACAAATATAATCTTACGTTAAACCGGAAATCAATTCGAGTGAGTCAAGGAAAAACGAACTTAATCGATAAAATAGGATTGCAAAAACCCAAGTTTCAAATGGCGCCGCTGCCGCTTCGCTCGTACGATTGACGATTTTTCGTGAAGACGTTTGGATTTTGGGATCCGTTCACTTTGAACGTTACGTTTCTTGTTAACAAAATCAAAAATACAAAAAAATCAAAAACATAAATTACAAAAAAATTAAAAAAATCACAAAAGCAATTTCTTTCCTAAGAACTGCACCAAAAAAAATTAAAAAAAATCCAAAAGTAATAATTTTCCTAAATGTATTACACCAAAAAAATATTACGCATTAGTGTTAATTTTTAGTTCGATTTCTTTCGATTTTTCTTTTGAATATATATTTCTCTAAAAAATACAAAAAGATTTTTCATTTACTATATTATATTACGTAGAACATTAATTTACCTACTTTTCAAATAAGCCTTAGTTGGGATTTCATCACCTAACTATTGTATTCGCATCCATAACGAAATAAAAAGGGCAAAATAGATAAATACTAGTAAGACGTTTGAACTCGACATATACAAACTATAAGGTGGGTATAAGGCGACGCGCTATAAAAGGCCGTCTAAGGAAAAAGGTTTTTAAGTGCTTTGTGCCACCTCGTTTCCCCGCTTGCTTGTGCGTATATTGAGAGGGACGACCGATTATTGGTTTGCCAACTCAATTAGTATTTACGTATATATTTTTGTAACTTTTTCATATTGCTCATCGAGAGGAAAATCCTTTTCCTCTCAAAGTCGACCGAGGTCACCTACCTCATTCCAAAGTTTTAATTGTATGCGCACTCGCGCGCGTACATACATACCGAGTGGTGTACCAAATACTTCTAATTCTTCCAAGAAGAAGAAGAAGAAAAACAAAAAGACCGGCATTCAAGCCGATCCCGAGAATCGAGCTTTCGACATAACGATGGCAACGGATAATCGACCAATGATTGAGATTCTACAATCTCACGTTAAAGGAAACGATGACATGATTGTGGTGCCGACTATTGGAGCTAATCATTTCAAACTTAAATCGGGTTTTATTCAAATGGTTTCCGCTACACCATTTTTAGGCTGTACTAATGATGATCCACACGCTCATATCAAACGTTTCATCCAATTAGCAAATACCGTCAAATACAATGGGGTGCCACAAGAGGCCGTTCGCCTATAACTCTTTCCTTTTTCCCTCGAGGGACAAGCCCGGATTTGGCTTGATAAGGAACCACCCCAAAGTATTACATCATAGATTGACTTAGAGACCAAGTTCATAAACTACTTTTTCCCACCATCACGGACCACTTCTTTAAGGAATGAGATAATCACCTTTGAGCAACAATATGGGGAAACGTTTAGTGAGTCTTGGGATCGATTTAAAGAACTTTTGAGAAAATGTCCACAACACGGTTTCACTAAAGTGCATCAAATCAATACGTTTTACAATGGTTTAACTCCAAATAACCAAGACTCACTTAATAGTGCCACGGGGGGCAATATTCTTGTAAAAACCATGAACGAGGCTTGGGTCATTATTGAGAACAAGGAGAAAGTACAAACCAAAAGTGTTAGGTCCACTATGGCGAGTGCTAGTTCTAGTGAGAGTGACAAGAGAATCGATAAACTCACTTCGCTTGTTGAAACACTTGCTCTAAAAACCGATGCCTTAAATGGTCAAGTTAATGCCTTGAAAGAAAATAGTGAAACGTGTGAGACTTGTGGTGGACCACATTCATATTTCAATTGTGACAAGGTTTACAATAATCAACAACATCAAGTTTGTGATTTTAATGCTAATGAAAGGGTTCCATTTAAACCTAATGTTGATGTTAACCATTTGTCTTACAAGAGTACTAATTATTTGGCTCCCCCGGGTTTTGTAGCACCACAAAGACCACCCCCACCCGCCCAAAATACCCAATACCAAAATAGGAACCAAGGTCCTCAAATGGGTAATTTTCAAGGGAATGCTAATCAAGGGAATTTTAATTGTCAAAATCAAGGGTTTCAAAATAATAACCAAGGTTTTTATAATAACAACGGTTTTCAATCTCAATATCAAAATCAACGTTTTCCTAATCAAGGGTTTAATCAAATGAACATGCAAAATCCTCAAATGGACTTGGTTCTACAAAAATTGACCAAACATGAGAAAATCATGAAAGCAATGCAAGAATCGACTAGACAAATACAAGAGTCCAACGATAAGAGATTTTTGACTATGTTGCAAACCCTTAGACCCCAAGGTGCCTTACAATCCAATACCGAGATTAACCCTCGTGCTAATGTGAGTGCTATCAATACTCGAAGTGGAGCCACTTTAGTGGGACCTTCCATCTCTTCGCCCATAAAGGAGAGACAATGCCCGGAGGTCATAATGAGTAATCCTACTCCCCCTCCGGTGATTTCCCCCACTACCACTCCTAGTTCTAGTCCTCCATTGCCGAAAGAGCCTATTCCTACGGTTGTTCAAGAAGCGAGTCCTTCTCCTTCTCAACCTTCTAAGTCTAAGCCTAATATTCCTTATCCATCTAGGTTAGGCAAGGCTAAAGTTCTCACCAAAGATGACGTTCATGTCTCTAACTTTTTGAAAATGATTTCCAATGTGAATGTTAACATAAGCCTTATTGAAGCACTTGCTCAAATGCCAAAATTTGTGAAAATGTTTAAAGATTTACTTAATAAGAAAGAAAAAATGGTTGAGCTCGTGAACACTCGTTTAAATGAGAATTGTTCCGCGGTTCTTCTCAAAGAGCTTCCCGAAAAGCTAGGAGATCCCGGACGGTCCGTGTTACCTTGCTCGTTTCCTCAAATCGATGATTGTATGGCTTTAGCGGATCTCGGCGCTAGCATCAGTCTTATGCCACTTTCGGTTTGGAAACAATTGTCCTTACCCGACCTTGTACCGACTCGTATGACTTTAGAGTTAGCTAATCGAACTCTCGCATACCCCGTTGGTATTGCCGAAGACGTTTTTGTTCGAGTTGGTACATTCACTTTTCCCGTGGACTTTGTCGTCGTCGACAATGAGATGGATCCTCGTATTCCGTTAATACTTGGTAGACCATTCTTACGATCCGGAAGAGCCTTAGTTGATGTGGCCAAAGGGGAGTTAATTCTTAGGGTTCGGGATGAACAACAAGTTTTTAAAATGGGAAAAATCACAACAAAAAATCAAATGGAAAAGAGTCGGTCAATATGATTGATGTTCTTAATTATGACAATGAAGAGATTTTTATTAATCCTTTTGGAATTGAAACGTCTAATCAAAATGATTTTGTGATAAACTCATCCCTTCCCTTAGAGCCTTAAATTCTTGAAACTCCTATTTATGATACCTATAGTGATGACACTTCTTCAAGTGATCACACTATCTTCGGCTTAGACGACTCGAGTTTTGACCCACCCACTTTTGACCCACCCATTTATGATCAACCAATCTTTGATACCTATGATGATGACACTTCTTTAAGTGATCTCATTAATTTTGATGACCCACCCCATGAGCTTAATGCACCTAATATCTCTATGAGTGATTCTTCCATGGAGACTCCTTTTGACTTTTATACTCCAATTTTAGAAGTCATGACTATCGAGGAGGATCCTCCACTCTTAGAGATCATACCTAATTTAGAGGTTATTCCATTTGAGGAGGATTTAGATATCTTTCTAAATACCTATTTTCCTCATGAGGAAGAGTTTTCCTATGACTCTGACGATACTTATGTTTTCACATCGAGTTTGGAAGAGGATGACTTTCCCACTATGGATTTTGATGATATTTTAAGCTTAAATGTCACTACCTCTTGCTATTTTCCCGATAAGGAATCGGTGTTTGATCCCGGAATAGAGACTTTTGTGCTTTCATTGCCTTATTACCATAACACGCTTCCTTGTAAGAGACTTTTGCCTAAGGATACCCCACTTTACTTTGACTTGCGTACCACCTTGGGGTTTATTTCCTTTTGTGATGGAAATTATGTGTTTGACCCGGGTGGATTTTTATTGGGGTATGCCTTGTATGACTTTGTTTCACCTTTATCATAGAGAGATTTTCCTCCCTTGGAAATCTCGGTTTTTCCATGATGTTCCCATTTGAATGATGACATTCGGGAATTCGAGTCTAGCTAGAGACTCGTGATAAATAAATCAAGCATCGTATAACTAGGTTAGATTTTTACCTTTTCCACCCTTTTTACCCTTTTTCACCTTCACCCATTTTCACCAATAAGTGTAGGGGGAGCCAAGTAGGTTGTTTGTGTGGTGATGTTGTGTGCAGGGACATGTGCTTAATGATCCACTTTTGGTAATTTTGACGAGACCTGTGTTCCCGTGTACCCGGTTCCATCGATAAGTTTTTGCCATTGTGATTCAGACTTGTATATAAATAAAACGAATAAATATAATCACTTTAGTTGTCCTTTCCTTAGCTCAGTTTTAAACAACGTACTCAATGTCCTAAGTGTAGGGGCGTTTATTCTCCAACATGCTTAAACATTGAGGACAATGTTTATATTAAGTGTAGGGGGATTTCTATCGAAATTTTAGTGGGCTTTTCCATGAATTTGACCCCTGATTTAAAAAAATTTCAACGTTTTTCAAATTTTTAATCTATTTTGGCCTTGTAGTATTTTTCTTTTATTTTCTTTTCATTTTGTCATCGCATCGTAACTATATTTTCCATACAAGAATAAAATAAAAAAATAAATAAATAAATAAAATGGATTTAACAAGTTTTGATATCTTTGATATATTAGGCCCGTCGTGAATATTTTGACTCAACCCGAGTTTACTTATCCAAGTTTACTCTAGCTAGTATCCTTAACCATATGGACCTTAATTGGTTTATTAGGCTAAGCATCCACGAGTCTCATTCCTTGAGATTTTAAATTGTGGAGAACGAGGGATGATAGAGTTAATTATAAGTTTGGTATTCTTTCATTAACTTATGTGAGTTAGTTATGAGCTTTTTCTCCCATCGATTGTTAATAAATATATTTGCAATAAATAAGGTTGTACGATTTGAAAAGTTACTTAGCTTCTAGCACAAGATCGTTTAAAAGTTGCTCGGTATTAATTAGAGTTCATAGCCAAGGCATAACTTATTGAAGTGGGACGCGAATATTGGCTTATCCAAAAAGGCCCTAACAAGGCATGAGGATTCCCGAGTCCAAAAAGGCCATCACAAGGCATGAGGATTCACTTTTTTGCTAAAGATCCTAAGAGATTGTGAAGATCATTAATCCAAATCAATATGATGGATCAAGACACACGACGAGAAGCAATTACTCCCCTAAAGATCATGGAGAAGTCTATCCAAAAAGACCCTAACAAGGTATGAGGATAAATAGATCCAAGTCCGAAAAGGAGGCGGGTCGTTGTATATCGAAATCCTAAATAAAGAAGAGGATAAATGAAGAATTCGTGGTCAACGTTTGAAGCATCTTTCACTCCTAATGAAGATGTATACCAAAATGAAGAGAAGACCATAATTTCAAGATCGTCTCTCAAGATTTGAAGTTTGAAGTATAAGCCAAATATCGGTCCGAGAAAGGTCTCAAATCGTGAAACGAGTTATGCCAATATATGAACTTTATGAGGTTTCGAGAAGCAGTTTTAAAAGATTTTGTCCTTTAGCTAACTATTGATTAAATCGTCCCACTTTATTTTCAGCCTTAATAAATTATCGAAATAAGTAAAAAATGCATCCTCGTGATCATTCAAGACAAAAATAAAATACAAGAGATACACCGTAGGAATAAGGGGGTCTAAGTGATTAATTAAACCACATGATTAAGTGTTAGTTGTGCTAACTTGTAATAACAATGATCTCGTTTTTAAGCTTGGTATGGGGAACGTGAAACTTGAGGGTGATTAATATTCATGACACAAAAGCCCTAATCTAAGTCTTAGATTTCTTTACGAGTTTCTTCCATCTAATAATTTCCAAGTTATATAAATTGTTATAACTTTTGTTTCCTTTCAAGTTTTTATCTTTCCGTCGTAGTAGTAATAGTATATCTTAATAAAGGCCAAGATAGGTTGATAATGAGAAAAATGTAACTTTATGCTTTAAAATAATGCATTGCATGGGGTCATTGCAATGGTCAAGTGTAGGGGATTTAATAAGTGTGTAAACACTTATCCTTTTGCCACTAAAATCAAGGAAAAACAAGACCTAATCATGTGTTTAATATCGTAAAAGTCAGAATTACGCGTGGTTTTGTGTTTTTGTGTTTAAATAGGTACAAATGATCAAAAGAAGAGAAAACACGGGATATCACGCTCAAATGTTGAAGAAAAGTCAAAAAAGAGACAAAGACAAAGTCAAAAGACCAAAAGTGTGCCCAAGTTCACGAAAACCGGCTAAACTGACACGGTTTTAAAGAAATGATCAAAGAAAGCCGAAATCGAGCTCGTTTTAGTGGATTTAATTATTTACGAAGATTTCAGGTCTTATGGGTCCCACATTGGATAAATGGGCTCAAAAGCCCATTAAAGGATTTAAAAGTATTAAGTCCTTGGTAAATTAGCCCAATATGGCCCATTTGTTAATTACCTTAAGGGACGAATCCAATTTATCTTGGGCCAAAGCCCATTAATGGGACGGTAGAAGTGAAAGGTTATTCACTTTGCAAAATTTCACTTAAAAAAACCCAGTCAAACAACTTACCCCAGCCCAATATTCGGTCAACTCACCCACGTGTATACACACACGTCTCACCCAAATAAATAAAAATCCTTTTTACCCCATTCCCCATTAACCTTCGATACAAACGAAAGAAAAAAAAAACACATTTACTGTTTTTCTTTCTCCTCCCCAAACACACGCACCATTTTACCCATCAAAACCCTAAATTCATCAAAAAATTACCATCCTTAGTCATGGGGCTTTTACCATTATTGATTAATTCAATCAATAAGGAATAAATCCCCCCAATTTTCGCAGCAAAACACTAAGGGTGGTCCTCCCATCTCACTGACGTGGCCATTCTCTCTCTTTTGATTGGTTGTAACAAATCACCATACACCAATCCACCAATTAAATCTCTCCACATCAGCATAAAGAAGCACAAATCATGCCAGGTCAATGATCCGGGTGTTAGTGAATCAATTTCATCCGTTGATCAAAAGTAAAAGAGAGAGAAGAAAAGAAGAGCGGTCAAGATCTTATTCCTTGGGCACCAAGAAGAACCAAGAAGGTTTTTAGGGTTTTCTCCTATAAAAACCCCCATTTTCACATGTAATGGGATAGCTTTTTCTTTATTTTTAATTTTTCAGTAAAATAGATTAGGATTTAATTTTGTAATTTTTAATTTTTAAGTAATGTAATTTTGATTTAAATTAATGAAAAGTTTTACTGTTATTTAATTTCAGTCTCATTTAAATTTCTTGCAAATTTAAGTAATCTGCTTTCTCGAATTTTTATATATTACTGTTCGTAATATTATTCTTTTATTACTGTTTGTTGGCTACTGTTTTGCAAGTTATTATAATAATAAAAAAAAATTAAAAAAAAATAAAGAAGAAAGTGTAATAATTTTCCCCTACTGGGAATTTTATTAAAGTACTGTTCGAATTCATCTTGCTGTTTGGATCAGTTGATGATTTAAGGTGGTGTTGTATTCGGATCTAATTAGGGGGTTCAGCGCTACCCTACGTCCCAACGGATTCGACATCGGGTTCTAATCTCTATTCTCTTTTATTTTATTTTTTTGTCTAGTTTTAAGTTTTAGTTTAATTTATCTATTTGTTTGCTTTTATGTCTGCTAGTGTTATTTGAGTAGTTTGAATCTGCTTAGTAGTGTTTATTCCCAGTTTGTTTTATCTGTTATTTGGTTTAAATTTTGTTTAAGTTTTAATCTAGTTTTTATCTGTTTATTCTCATTTGGTTTATTATTGTTATTGCTTATTAAACGTTTTTGCTTAATTTCGGTTAAGGTTTGCCAGTTTGTCTCGGTTTATTTATGTTTGGATCTGCGTATTTTTGATATCTGCTTATTTAATATCTGTTTGTTTCGTTTGCTTCTTATTTTAAATTTAGTGTGATTTGCTTACTAGTCTTGCTTATTTTTATTTTTAGCTTATTTACTTATCTGTTATTTTAGTCTAGTTTGAATGTGCTTATTTTGTTTTTAGAATTACTGCACAGTTAACAGACACATTGATCTGTTAATTTTATCTGTCCAATAACTAAAAAAAAAAATTAATAACAAAAAGTTGTCTAGGGTGGGATTCGATCCCCAGAACCCTCGCATACAAGCCAAACGCACCAACCATTGTGCTAAGTCACTTCTTGTGTTTGTTTATTCCTTGATTGATTAATATAGGAAAGTTTCAATTTGGCAGTTTTTAAAGTAAATAGATTTAATTAAATTTTTAGTTTAATTAATTTTTATTAAAAGTTTTATTTAGTTTTCTTTTATTCAGTTTTTATAAAATATAAAAGTTAAAAAAAATATATTTTCTTAATTTACTTTTACAATTTTAAATTAGTTTTAAAATTACTTTTATTTCAAATAGTTTTTTTTTATGATTTTAAATTTGGTTTTAAAATTAGATTTCATTTAAAAAGTTTGTTTTAGCTTAAAATTAGTATTAATTTTAAATTAGATTTAGTTTAAAATAGTTTTTAAAATTGTTTAGACAATTAATTAATTAGAATAAAGGATCTTATTAGTTTAATTTTTACATTAGATTAAATAGATTTTATATTAAGTAGCTTTTAGTTTAAAATATCCTAAAAATACGTTAACCAAGAACAAATATAATCTTACGTTAAACCGGAAATCAATTCGAGTGAGTCGAGGAAAAACGAACTTAAGCGATAAAATAGGATTGCAAAAACCCAAGTTTCAAAATCTGTCACTAATGTTCCCATGGCTTCTACAGGAGTAATTATGTGTGCTAAGCCTAAAGGATCTCAAGACAAGAAAGATATGATCAAGCCTTCCACTAGTAGGACTGCCAAGAAGAAAGTAGAAGTTCACCCTAGTAATGTTATTTCAGTTTCAAATAAAAAGAATCATGTATCTAAGACAAAAGGATCTGCCTCTGTGCAGAAGCCTAAGCAAAATGTGAATTCGAATTTGCGATGTTGGAATTGTAATGAATGCATGTTTTCTCAGCGTCGTGATTTATGTCTTGTTGATCACGTGAATGAAATGTATGCAATTAGGAACAATCTTGAATGGATTCCAACGGGGAAGAAATTAACCCAAGTTGGTTGGCAATGGTAACCCACTGGTAGGACCTTCACTGCTAATGGAACTACGTGCCCTTTAACTAGGATCACATCCACGGAAGTTATGTCTAATCGTCTTTTAAATAGGAACACTAGCACTAAGAAATGGAAAAAGCGCCCTTTAACTAGGTTTGCCCCCACTATTGTGCCTACCAGTGCAGAAGTTCCTCAGGATCTTAGACAACTAGAATCTAAGCCATCATTTAGGAAGCAAATTTGGAAGCCTAAGAATTCTTCGGTTAGCAAATCTAAGATAAATATATCTGTACCTGCTAACACAGAGGAACTTCTAGATTCCGATACATCGTCTTTGTCTGATGATATTTTCAGGTGGTCCAAATCATCCTCTAGTACTTGGAATCTGGATGCTCAAAGCATATGACCGGAGATCGCTCAATGCTCAGAAATTTCGTCAGCAAGTTTCTAGGAACGGTTAAATTCGGCAACGACCATATTGCGAAGATCATGGGTTATGGTGAATACCAAATTGGGAATGTTACGATTTCAAGGGTATATTATGTGGAAGGACTTGGTCACAATCTATTTTCAGTGGGACAATTTTGCGATTCAAACCTTAAGGTGGCTTTTCGACAACATACTTGCTTTATTCGTGATCTTGAAGGAAATGGGGGATAATCTCTACACACTGTCTATTCAAAACATGATTGCCACCTCTCCTATATGCCTTCTTTCCAAAGCATCTAAGACCAAGTCATGGTTGTGGCATCGTCGGTTATCTCATCTTAACTTTACTGCTATAAACCATTTGGCTAAAAACGAACTTGTTCGTGGTCTTCCAAAACTTAAGTTCGACAAGGATCATTTATGTTCCGCGTGTTCTTTGGGGAAAAGCACCAAGAAATCATACAAACCTAAAGCTGAAGACACCAACCAAGAACCACTATATCTTTTGCACATGGATCTTTGCGGGCCAATGCGTACGGCTAGTGTGAGTGGTAGAAAATACATCCTCGTCATGGTGGATGATTTATCAAGGTTTACATGGGTAAAACTTTTAGCATCCAAGGATCAAGCACCAAAGTATATTATTACTTTCTTAAAGATGATCCAAGTACGCCTTCATGCTACTGTTCCCCGCATTCGCACTAATAATGGATCTGAGTTCGTTAATCAAACTCTACGAGACTGTTATGAAAAGGTCGGTATTTCACATGAAACTTCTGTTGCTCGCACTCCACAACAAAACGGTGTCGTGGAAAGACGTAACCGTACACTTATGAAAGTTGCTAGAATTATGTTGATTTATGCGAATGCTCCTTTATTCTTATGGGCTGAAGCAGTGGCAACCGCATGTTATACCCAAAACCGCTCCATCATTCGTAAATGCCATGGTAAAACTCCATATGAGCTACTTCATGGACACAAACCCGATATTTCATTTCTTCATGTGTTTGGTGCACTGTGTTATCCAAATAAAAATAGTGAGAATTTGGGCAAACTTCAACCGAAGGCTGATATTGGAATTTTCATTTTTTTACTTGTAGCAATTCTTAATTTTCGCATCAATATTTATAACCCGACTTTTATTTATCATGTTTGTTTTTATAAAAAATTTTGAATTTTCGGCTAACCGGCAAGGTTAGGGATTTAATGTATCGAATAAGTGTCATTAATTATTTATTGGCATAGTGTATGCCCGTCATCGTTCGTAAATATTCTCGCTATGTCAAAAAAAAAAATTATTGTCATAATTTTAATTTTCATTTTAAGTGCATTCTTTATATTTTACGTCAACCCTTTAAACGTCATTTATTTATATAAAATGTTAATGTTTTATAAGTTTCAAAACCTATATTTTAAATCAAAATATCAACGTTCTCCAATTACCATCGTTCTTATTTTATATCGAGCGTTTATTTTTCGTGTTTTACATGTAACTTTTATATCGCGTAACTTTTAAAGTATCGGGCTTTGATAATACCCGCTTTTATAAATATGGGACAAATTTATACACCATAGTTTTTATACTTATATACATATCGTGTGACTCATTATTTGTCATATTAAGACACGTAGCACCAAAATATATCACCCTCTTGCATTATCTTTCACCAATGTATATCAAAAAAAAAAAATATCACATCATTCTTGTTCCTATTCTACCGTGAGAAACCAAGCACCAAAACTCCATCATCTAAATTCTCCTACTTATGTTAATTAAAGGATCATGATTTTGTTTGTAGTTATTTGTTATTTTCTTGAGAGCTTTCACCACCAACATCATCATTTTATTGATTTTAGAGGCTGATATAAGGAGGATCTTGTAAGATTTTCAAGGATACAAGTTACACTTTGGGTTGAAATTATAGTTTGAGTTGTTACAGACACCTAGTTCAAGTTCAGGTCGTCGTTAGAAGCTCGCGGCTTCCTGTCTTATCCTATTTCGTCGTTATGCTTTCATGACTATTGTGTCGAATGTTACCATCGCTTGGTATCACTTTCGCTAAGGTGAGTTCATAGCCTCGCTTTTACCTATTTAATTGTTTTTTTTAAAACCCGCGAGGGGGATACATGCTACTTTTTACGAATGGACGCAAGTGCTTGAACTGTATGCTTATTTTATCACTTTTAGTCATGAACCGTTAATTACTTGGACCGACTGTACTGGTCGAGTAAACGTGAATGCTGTGAATAGATCTATTGGGATTGACCTCTCCGTCCGGGTTTAACGGAAAACCGACTGGACGCACTGTATTTGAAACTTGAACGGAATAACGGATGTTAATGTTCGGTTTCATGAGCTAAATGTGATAACTGATGCTATCTGACTTTTGTAATCTGAATACTGAAATCTTGTGGTCCACTGCTTTTACTTGCAAACCTATGAATTCACTCAACCGTTGTGTTGACGTTTTAGCATGTATTTCTCAGGTACTCAGGTTTAAGAGCAGCTGGAGCATGGAGTCGCATTTGATATTTTAAAGGCAATAAATTACTGATTACCATTTGATAATCTTTTTGAAAATGTTGATTATCACATTGTTGTGGGACCTGCTTGTAAACTTTGATTTTAAATTACTGAATGGATTAAACTTTTGAAACGCCTCTTTTGAGTGCGTTTTCTGTAACTTGTGTGCTGTTCTATGAAGTAATACTCCCAGTGACCCTTCCGCTGCTATCCGAAATTTGGGAGTGTTACAGATTGGTATCAGAGCACTTGTTATAGAGAACTAGGCCATTTTTATAAAACCTAGACTATAACAGCTCTTTTGATAAAACGATTTTATTGCCTTGAACATCATTTGTGCGCTCGTGCTGCCCGAAAGCTTATAAAATATGTATACCGATATATATATATATTTGTTTCTCGTTAGTATGTTTATGTGAAGGGATTATTTATATAAACATTGAGCTTTTTCAAGACATTGCGAGTGAAGCAATGGTCTTGGTAACATTTTTTGATAACTTCTATGATAACTATTTTATATAAGCTTGAACTCACCGCCAACTGCCGATTCCGCTGGTTATTTACCTTCTGATTCTGAGTTTGAATACTCTTCTTGTGCTTAAGAATCGTAAACGTTGTTTCATATACCGTCTTTGTAAAGTCTTCTTGTTCATTGGAGTACGAGTTTGACTTGTCACCTTCTGATATGCCATTTTTGGGCACCTATTTCTTTTGAAACACGGTTTAATTATATTCCTTGATTTTTTTATCACTTTGGATGATTTTTAAAAATCATGTTGTAAAAGGAGATCATAATTTCTATGGACCGTTTGATCTAGTCTTGATCTCGTGCTTTGTGCAAACAATGCTTATGTAGGCTAATTTATAATTGTCTTGTTGAAACGAATTCGTCACTCGTTTGAACAAGGAAATTATAAATTACCGACCATTAGTTTCTAAATCTTAATTAGATGGACTTGACGAACCCATGTAATTAATAATTTGTAAATGAGTGGGCTTAAGCATGTAGCATTCGCACAAATTGTTTCATTTAGACTCGAACTTCGATTGACGATTCATCCGTTATCTATCGCTATTCTAATTCGTATCGTTATTATCTTGTACGAATTACCATATAGAATTTTCTTTGATCCGATATTTGTTGTAAGGATTTCTTTCTCGGTTATGTACTGACCACCGCGAACTTTAAGTGTCGACTGTGGTGAACCACTAGCCACTCCTGTGAGTCGACGTCTTGCTAAATTCTTAATCCCTATGGTCGAATCTACTCTGCTTATATTCCTATATATTTTTCAAGGATCCTCGCGATATTTTATCCATTTTCTCATGCACGCACGTTGCACACACCTTGTGTGTGAATTATTGTTGACCTTATATTCACTTGTAACCTTGTCTAATTGTTTGATCAAACCCTTCGAGATCGTCCAACACGCTGTTTTTGTATTGCTAGACAACTTCCGATACCTCTTAGTAAATTTATATAATCATGGAACCGTCATGTTAAGAGTGTCTTGACCTGCTTGAACCTTTTTGAACCTTGTGATAAAAATAAATAAATAAATAAATCTAAACTTAGTCATTGGGCGAAATTCAAAACCAATATTCTCGCCATTTTGAAATCAAGCCATCGATGAGTAACGTGAACTAAAATCCGGGACGGATTTTTTTTATGGGTTGGCGAATGTAGCAATTCTTAATTTTCGCATCAATATTTATAACCCGACTTTTATTTATCATGTCTGTTTTTATAAAAAATTTTGAATTTTCGGCTAACCGGCAAGGTTAGGGATTTAATGTATCGAATAAGTGTCATTAATTATTTATTGGCATAGTGTATGCCCGTCATCGTTCGTAAATATTCTCGCTATGTCAAAAAAAAAAATTATTGTCATAATTTTAATTTTCATTTTAAGTGCATTCTTTATATTTTACGTCAACCCTTTAAACGTCATTTATTTATATAAAATGTTAATGTTTTATAAGTTTCAAAACCTATATTTTAAATCAAAATATCAACGTTCTCCAATTACCATCGTTCTTATTTTATATCGAGCGTTTATTTTTCGTGTTTTACATGTAACTTTTATATCGCGTAACTTTTAAAGTATCGGGCTTTGATAATACCCGCTTTTATAAATATGGGACAAATTTATACACCATAGTTTTTATACTTATATACATATCGTGTGACTCATTATTTGTCATATTAAGACACGTAGCACCAAAATATATCACCCTCTTGCATTATCTTTCACCAATGTATATCAAAAAAAAAAAATATCACATCATTCTTGTTCCTATTCTACCGTGAGAAACCAAGCACCAAAACTCCATCATCTAAATTCTCCTACTTATGTTAATTAAAGGATCATGATTTTGTTTGTAGTTATTTGTTATTTTCTTGAGAGCTTTCACCACCAACATCATCATTTTATTGATTTTAGAGGCTGATATAAGGAGGATCTTGTAAGATTTTCAAGGATACAAGTTACACTTTGGGTTGAAATTATAGTTTGAGTTGTTACAGACACCTAGTTCAAGTTCAGGTCGTCGTTAGAAGCTCGCGGCTTCCTGTCTTATCCTATTTCGTCGTTATGCTTTCATGACTATTGTGTCGAATGTTACCATCGCTTGGTATCACTTTCGCTAAGGTGAGTTCATAGCCTCGCTTTTACCTATTTAATTGTTTTTTTTAAAACCCGCGAGGGGGATACATGCTACTTTTTACGAATGGACGCAAGTGCTTGAACTGTATGCTTATTTTATCACTTTTAGTCATGAACCGTTAATTACTTGGACCGACTGTACTGGTCGAGTAAACGTGAATGCTGTGAATAGATCTATTGGGATTGACCTCTCCGTCCGGGTTTAACGGAAAACCGACTGGACGCACTGTATTTGAAACTTGAACGGAATAACGGATGTTAATGTTCGGTTTCATGAGCTAAATGTGATAACTGATGCTATCTGACTTTTGTAATCTGAATACTGAAATCTTGTGGTCCACTGCTTTTACTTGCAAACCTATGAATTCACTCAACCGTTGTGTTGACGTTTTAGCATGTATTTCTCAGGTACTCAGGTTTAAGAGCAGCTGGAGCATGGAGTCGCATTTGATATTTTAAAGGCAATAAATTACTGATTACCATTTGATAATCTTTTTGAAAATGTTGATTATCACATTGTTGTGGGACCTGCTTGTAAACTTTGATTTTAAATTACTGAATGGATTAAACTTTTGAAACGCCTCTTTTGAGTGCGTTTTCTGTAACTTGTGTGCTGTTCTATGAAGTAATACTCCCAGTGACCCTTCCGCTGCTATCCGAAATTTGGGAGTGTTACATTACTCACCTGCAAAGAAAGCTTACCGAATTTATAACCGTCGTCTTGGCAAGATAGTAGAAACTTTGGATGCCGATTTTGATGAGCTGACAACGATGGGTTCTGAGCGACACAACTCTGAACCCGCATTACATGAGATGGGAACCAGTACGATTAGTTCCGGATTAACTCCCAACAATCCTACTTCTCCATCATTTATAACACCTACAAGGCCCGAGTGGGATGAGTTATTTCAACCTATGTTTGATGAATTCTTTGATCCACCTAGTAATGATGCTCCAGCACCTGCAGCAGTAGCTCCGATTCCCGAAGTTGTTGCTCAAGATAATGGAAATCAGTCCGAGACATCTACTGTTACTATTGAACCAGATGTCCCATCCCCCACCAATTCACAAACTACACCTGAATCATCACCCCCAATTATTCCTAATGATGTTGAAGAAGATCACTATGATCACGATTTGGAATTTGCTCACTTACAAGTGCTTCCTTTCTTTGGTTCACAAATACCTGAAGACCCTAACAATGCGTCTACCTCAGAGGAAGCTACTGCAATCGTTCACTCCCGACCACCACGGATTGAAACTCACAACACAAAATGGAAAAAGGATCACCCAATCCGCAATATTATTGGTGACATCAATCGACCAGTCTTAACACGCCACCAACTCTAAGAACATGCATTATATTTCTACTTTGATGCATTTCTTTCCGATACTGAACCTAAAAATTGGCAACAAGCCATGGCAAAATCATCTTGGATTGAAGCCATGCAAGAGGAATTTAATGAATTTCAACGTCTTGAAGTGTGGGAATTAGTTCCTTTACCCAACAACGTTGAAATCCTTACATTGTTGTGGGTATATAATGTTAAACTCGACGAGTTAGGTGGAGTGCTGAAGAACAAAGCTAGATTGGTTGCTAGAGGTTACAAACAAGCTTTGGGTATTGACTTTGAAGAATCCTTTGCTCCTGTGGCATGATTGGAGGCAATTAGACTATTCCTTGCTTATGTTGCTCACATGAACATGATCGTCTACCAAATGGATGTTAAGACGGCATTTCTCAATGATGAGTTAAGGGAAGATGTCTACGTAAGCCAACCGAATGGATTCGTCAACTCAGAGTATCCTAATCACGTGTACAAGCTCAAGAAGGCTCTTTATGGGTTGAAACAAGCTCCACGCGCGTGGTACGATCTCCTATCATCGTATCTCATCTCAAAAGGCTTCTCCAAAGGAGAACTGGACCCAACGTTATTTATTCTCAAGGAGGACACCGACATGATACTGGTACAAATTTATGTTGATGATATAATTTTTGCTGCCACTACTCAAAGACTGTCTGACCATTTTGAGAAAATTATGTCCACACGCTTTAAGATGTCGATGATGGGAAAATTTTTATTTTTCTTAGGGTTACAAATTTCTCAGAATCCCAGAGGTATCTTCATTAATAAATCCAAATTTGCTCTTGAATCATTAAAGAAATATCATTTTGAAAATTGTGACCCCTTGTACTCCAATGGTGGAGAGATCCAAGTTAGATGAAGATAAGGAAGGGATAGTTGTCGATCCTAAACTTTACCGTGGAATGATCGGCACCCTTCTCTATCTGACTGCTAGCAGGCCTGATTTGCAATTTGCTATATGCATGTGTGCCCGGTATCAGGCTCGCTCTACTGAAAAGCATTTACATGTTGTGAAAAGAATCTTTCGGTATCTTAAAGGAACACTTAATCGTGGTCTGTGGTATCCGAAGGATTCCTCTATTGCACTAATCTCATTTGCAGATGCGGATTATGCTGGGTGTCAAGATACTAAATGTTGATCCCAAACTTAGATCGATTTAGCGTTATGTATACGAGATTAGATCAAGTAATACACTTAGAGAAACCTTTGTATATGTTTATGAGAATCTAAGTGTTATGCGGAATTAACACTTAAACAAGAACACACAATGATATAAACAAACTTTCACTTTGATTAATGATAGCAAACTTGCTTACAATGAAAGTAGTTTACGAATGAAAACTTATATCAAACATTAACCTAAAGGTCTTCTTTTATAGACATAAGAAGCCTTGTACAATAATCTACGTATCAGCTATTCTAGGTAAAGATAAATATAGAAAATACATTGTTGCTCCTATCTTTACTAGAAGTAATCTAGATTACAATAAACGCGTAGAGTATATCTTCCCATCAGTGCTTGTCTTCAATGTATCAACGCTTGACTTTATCTTGTCAACGCTTGAGCTATCAGCGTTTGTTTTACTCCTGTCAACGCTTGATTTACTCTTGTCAGCGCTCAAGTGACCTGGCCATAATTTATTCCCAACAATCCTCCCCTAAACTTGATATCCACTCTTATGATCAAGTTTCTGAATAAACATTAAGGACTAGGAGGAATCTTACAAACCTTCTCATATTGGTAATAAATAAATCTGATCAAGTCTTTTACCACATCACTTGAATAATCAATTTCCAGCTGAGTGTTCTTCATCTTTTTTAAGATATCCTTGGATATGAAATACTGACCATCCACAAGTAGATACTCAGCAAACTTTGTAGAACTCAAATGGTAAACACCAGCAGCTGAATATAATCTCCATTGAAGACCACTAAGGTCATCTTCAAGATCCTTCCAAATAGCAGGATCCTCATCTTTTGGTCCACACATTCTCTTGAATGTGGACCACAGTTTTATTCCATTAGCTGAAGTTGGTGCTTCAGCCTCATACTTGGTCTCTAGCAACCTCCATAGGTCTACCAAGTCTTCTCTATCACAACTTGCAAACAAAGATATAAGAATGGTAAAAGTGTGTACCTCTTTGCCATACCTGCCAATTTTCCAAAACCCACATTCATCTTCTTCATAGCTCACAATTGGGTTTCTGGAATCTAGTGGTAACACTTGTACCATATCTGAAGCTTCTAATGGTGAGAGCTTGAGGCTCTTTCTTATAACAGCTTCACTTGGATATAGTGGATCCATATCTTTGAGAAACTCAAGAGAAACTCCCTTTTTCACTGGTCTGGGAACAAACATTGCTTTCTTGAGCTCCATTTCTTCTGCAAGTTCTTCTTTCCTTTCATCAGAAAGAAGTCTTAGAGTGTTTGCTTCCTGCACTCTAACCCAGATGGGATAAGCTTTGCATTCCAACTCATCAAATGTCAATGCCCTCAATTTCTGATATGTCCATTCTACTCCATGACATCTGAGCAACATGCAGTATAGCTCCCTTCTATCCCTTTTCAACTCCGAGAGAATATTGCTTACCTTTTGTTTCAAAATAACCTGGCAGTCTTTTTGTACTCTGAGGAGAATCTCCAAACCCCATATCTGATCTGAAATGGTCAAGTGTGGATTCTCTATACATCTTTCTTCCCAAGCATGATACATTTGAACAACCTCTGGCATATCAAAGTCAACCTGCAATTTCAACTCTCTCAATTTCTCCTTGGCCAACTCATCTCCATACTCAAGTCTCTCTGGCTGTTCTATGATCATAACACTTGAGTCTGAGCTAGCTTCATCACTTCCTTCTTTCTCTTCTGAAGTGAAAACAAATGGTGACTCTTTCACCTCCTTTCTATCTTGTTCCATGATTTGTGCAGCCAACCTTCTATCAAACTCAACTTGAGCTGCATTCTTTGGAACAATCTCTTCTACCATAATACCCTTACCCTTATCTAATGGATCAATTGTTGGTAAGGTAGATGGTGATACATGTGAAGAAACCTCCTTGATGATGGATGATGACTGGGATACATCACCCTCATGTGCAGGTCTGTCAACGCCCAATTTTGCTCTATCAGCGCCCAAAATATTTCTATCAGCTTCCAAATTCTCCTTGTCAACGCCCAAATTTCCTGCCTCAGCGCCTTTTGCAATCTCTTCCAACATGGCTGTAAATGATAAATTTAAGTTTGTAGGAGAGACTAAGGACGTATCAAAACCTGTCTGTTTCTTCAAACTTGTAAGGGCCTCAGCAATATCCAAAGATTGACCATCATGGCTGCCTTTATCACTCACATTTATTGGATCTTCCTCCCCTTCTGAAGATTCCTCCATCCCTCTCTTTGCACTTGCAGTCTCCAAAACAACAATCCTCTCCCTCAATTGCTTGAGTTCAAGGCCTTGTGAGCTGACAACTTGTACTAAGTCTGCATTTTGCTTTTGCAAGCTCATGCAGACTGCCGTCAATTCAATTAGGGTCATTGGTTCCAATCTGCCCTCCTCTAAAATGGGGATTTGACCTCCCAAGTTAGATTCATTGGGCATGGATGAGGACTTAATGATGGTGGGACTGCCTTGGCCAGCTTCTAAGCCAGAACCAATAGTCCCAGCCTCATCCATATCACCAGCCACACTTGTGGTGGTGGTTCTCTCTGCTACATGGCTAGGACCACCAGAGGAGAACACTCTAGTAGTCCTTTGGCGTTTCATCAACCTATATTCAGGGGGTGTAGAAGATGATGTGGATTGGGTGGATGTGGGTTGGTTAAGGGGTGTTTGGGTTTGTGAAGGTTGTGTGTCAACGTTGGAAATAGGTACAGCAACGCCAACATTTAACGTGTCAGCGTTGAAGGGTTCTTGGTTAATTTGCATATGTTCAGGTGAAGGTAATGGGTCAATTTGGGGTTGGGGGTCTGGTTGGGGTTGAGTTGCTGCAATGACAGCAAGCATAGCTTGGGTTAAGGGTAGGTCACGATGGGGGGGGGGGGGGGGGTGAGTTCATCTTCATAAAAATAGCTTTCTTTTGCACAAGGATCTCATAAAAATCATTATGATCCCTTGTGCAGTATCCTTGAACATCAAAAACCATTTGTAAAAATCGGGGATAAGCTAAAGTCATTTTGTTCCCCTTATTTTTACACATGCCCTCAAAAATCATTTTAGAATAATTAAGATTTTGCCCAGTTGCAATACACACAATAGCACTTGCAATAGATCTATTGATCTCATTGTGTGCAGTGCATTTGGGACTCAAACATTGTAGGAGGACATGTAGGAGGTACTTCCAGGATGGGGGAAACTCCTGTTTATGATATTTGTTTAAAGTTCCTTCATCAGGAAAAGGATAACCCAAAGCCCTTAGTCCTTGTTCTATTTCTCTAATGGGAAGGGTGGCTATACCATCAGCAACATCAAGATGCAAGGCTTGGCGTACCAAAGCCTCAGTAACCACCCAAGGTCTCCCATGAACAATAGAAGTTAATGTAGTCACTCTATTAACTGTTGAGGAACTAACAGTGTTCCAAAACTGTTTAATATGTGTGACTGGAATGAGTGGTGCATGAGAAAGAGCATACCTAAGAGGGGATGCGTTCAAATACGCCACCATTTATGTGTATAGGGGAAACAGAGCATCATCAGCTTCAAGATACGCGATCATGTTGTGTTGGCTTCTGAACCCCAATTCCAATTCTGATGGTTTAAACTTTGGTGCCATTGTTGAAAGCTGTTAAAATTGATTGATGAAGATGAAGTTGATAAGAGAAAATTGTGTTAGACAAGAATTATAGATACCCTGTTTAAAAATAGGAGCCAAATTTATAGGAGAAGAAAATGCATGTGATTGGCCCAAAAATAGGCAAGTATTTTCAAAAACACAATCATGAAAATATTGAAAAAGAATAATTTTATCTCATGCATTAAATGAAGTCTATCAACTCCCAAAATTACGGCCTAAAAATATGTCAAAAAGTAACAACCGGGTAGGACCCATTGAGTGTCAACGGTCAAAAATAACCTATCAACGCCCAACGGCTATAATCTTGTCAACGTTTGCCTATAGCCATGTCAGCGTCTAAATTGGTCACAACAACGCTTAGAAAAATACTTGTCAGCGTCCAAAAATAAAAATGTTTAAAAATGAAAAATGACCTTAACAAAGTAATTTATCCTAGAGAAGATAACCAAAAAGCTGATAATTATTATAGGGCGGCAAGCACTGTCCAGTTATGCACACTTGCTTAAGCAAGATAGACATAACAGTCCTCTAGTGTCCCTTGCTAACCAAAACTCTTAACAACCAAGTTACCTTATAAAATTCCTTGTTACTCCCAGGTACATTCCATAACAAAATTATTCCCAAGTCTCCCAACAGACCACAACCAATTGTAGGCCAAAAATGTCTTGGCAGCATGCATAGTATATCAACTTTGCATGCTACAGTTCCTCATGATTTAGTAAAACTAACTTATACTCACCTGTGGACACAATCTAGAATTATGATAAGAGTATCATATGGATACCCAAACATCTTAAAGGTTACTAAAACCTCCCCTTAAACTATGATACATAAGTTGCTAAAAACATACATGAACATAAATTTTTTTGTCAAGATAGGAATTAAAAATTCCAACCATCATCCATAAATAAAAACTTGTCCAAATGCTTCTCCATTGATCCATAAGCAACTCTGTATCCAATGGTATACTGCTAACACCATCTGCACATTTAGATTGAAAACCACAAAACTAACATTGTTGCTGACAACGCCCCGATAACACATGACAGCGTTGAGGGAAGCTTTGTCAGCGTTAGACAATTATACTGCTGACAACGTTACAAAAACACTTATCAGCGTTCAAGCAACCTTTGTCAGTGTTAGAAAAATATAGTGGAAAATCTAAATCTTCATAAGACCAATAACAATGCATCATCCTGTACATACTTTTACAAAAAGACTCCAAAACACATTTTATGTGAGATTGATCATTCCAATACTTGTTACCAAGTATTGAAACCTCCCAGCATCAAAAGGTTTAGTTAGTAAATCTGACACATTTTCCTTAGTGTCAACCCTATCTGGTTGTATTAAACCTTTTTCAAAACAGTCTCTTATAAAATGGTGTCTAATTTCTATGTGTTTAGTTTTAGAATGATGTACAGGATTCTTAATGATGCATAAAGTGTTGTTATTGTCAACAAATATCCTGGTATGCATGAAATTATACCCATAGTCCAACAGCTGGTTCTGAATCCACAAAACTTGTCCAAAACAAGCAGCTGCAACTACATACTCAGCTTCAGTTGTAGAATTAGCCACCACTGTTTGTTTCTTGCATTGCCAAGAAATCAACCTGCTCCCAAGAAACTGACATCCACCAGTTGTGGATTTCCTATCAAATTTATCACCTCCATAGTCACTATCTGAATATGCAATCAGCTCCAATGGTGAATCCTTTGGGTACCACATACCAAGACTAGGATAGCATCTTAGGTACCTAAAGATCCTCTTCACAGCATAAAGGTGACATTCTTTGGGAGTCACTTGATGGCGTGCACAAGCACACACATCAAACATGATGTCAGGTCTGGAGGCTGTAAGATACATCAAGGATCCAATCATGGATCTATAGTGCCTGACATCAACATCTTTCCCATCTCCAATCTTTCCCCGAGGGTGTTCTCTATCCATAGGAGTAGTAGCCCTCTTTTCATGTGGAGAAAAGCCAAACTTCTTCAAGATCTCAGCCACATATTTATCCTGGGAGATGAAGATACCATCTTCTTTCTGCTGAACTTGTAAACCAAGAAAGAAGTTCATCTCCCCCATAGCACTCATCTTGAATTTGTTTGTCATAAGCTTGGAGAAATCCTCACTCATCTTTGGATCAGTAGAACCAAAAATGATGTCATCAACATAGACCTGGACAAGTAATACATCCTTGCCTTTCTTCTTTGTAAATAGTGTCTGATCTATGGTGCCCCTTTTGAATCCATTGTCTACCAAGTAGGTAGACAAAGTACCATACCATGCTCTAGGGGCTTGATGAAGTCCATACATAGCCTTTTTGACTCTATACACCTTGTCTGGATTCTCTGGATCCTCAAAACCAGGAGGTTGCATCACATAAACCTCCTCAACAATAGTTCCATAGAGGAAGGCACTCTTGACATCCATTTGATAGACAGTGAAGCCCATGCAGGATGCATAGGCTAAAAAGATCCTGATAGCTTCAATCCTTGCAACTGGTGCAAAGACTTCCTCATAGTCTATCCCCTCCTCTTGTGTATATCCCTGAGCCACTAACCTTGCCTTGTTTCTGACCAAAATGCCTCTTTCATCTCTCTTGTTTCTTAGAACCCATCTTGTCCCTATAGGTCTGACATATCTAGGACAATCAACTAGCTCCCAAACATCCTGAATTGCAAATTGGTGAAGCTCATCCTGCATTACTTCCACCCAACATGGTTCTTTGAGAGCATCAAATATTTTCTTGGGTTCCTGTTGTGACAGAATATAGGCAAACAAACATGCTTGCACAAGAGGGGTATCAACCTTCTTGTGTATATTGGCAATAAACCCACCAAGACCTTGATGAGATCTTCTAGTCTGAACTGGAGTATTAACATTACCAATGATTTGAGAAGGAGGATGATTCTTCGTGACTGAAGTAAGAACTCCTCCCTCAAACAATCTGGTATCTTCAACCTCATTCTCCATGTTGCCAATATCTTCTTCATCAGACTCTCTTACATCAACATAGGGATGACCTTCTTCATATAAATTGGAAGGTTCACCTTGTTCAAAAGTGGAAGAGAAAAGATGTGCAAAAGTGTTGTCAACGCCTGAACCTTGTTTGTCAGCGTTTGGGCTAACAACGCTTGAACTGTTATTGTCAACGTCTGAGCCATCAACGTCTGAATTGGTCTTGTCAGCGCTAGATTTGCCTTTGTCAGCGCCTGAAGGACCATGCATGTTTGTATCTGGTGGTACTTGGAGACCACCATTATCTTTACCAGCAGCAGCAGCAGCAAAAGCATCTGTCCAAATGGGAATTATAACATATTCTTGTATAGGAGATGTCTTTTCTACTTGTGATCCAACCTTTTCATGAACCTGTGTACCTGAAACATTAACAACTTGTTCCTCCATAACATTTGAAGTTACCTTCACAATGTCTGGATTAGTGACAGGCATATAATTTAAAGTTCTAGATAAAGGTTCCAAGTCAAACAACCAATTAGGACCACTTTCAGGATCACTAGGTTTATTTTCTAAAAACCTAACATGTACTCTTTCAAGTATACGTTTTTCTTCTTTAAGATAAACCCTATATCCCTTGCTCTGCACCCAATACCCCATGAAGTAGCCTTCATCACCTTTTGCACTAAATTTCCCTAAGGCATCACTAGTATCTAAAACTACTACATGACAACCAAAAGGTCTAAGAAAACCAATATTAGGTTTTCTACCCCAAAGTAACTCATAAGGTGTTTTGTTCTGAATTTTGTTAACCAATGCTCTATTTTGAACATAACAAGTTGTATTAACAGCCTCAGCCCAAAAGGCTATAGGAAAATGAGCATCAGCCAACATGGTTCTGGCTGCTTCAATTAGGGTTCTATTTTTCCTCTCAGCAACCCCATTTTGCTATGGGGTTCTTGCAATACTAAATTGCCTAGTAATTCCTTTCCTGGCACATAAATCATCTAGCTTCTTATTCCTAAATTCTCCACCATTATCACTCCTAAGCATTTTAACTTCATTGCCAGTCTTTTTCTCAATCCGAGTGATAAAATCAATTAGAATATCAGCTGTGTCACTCTTCATAGCTAGAAAGAATGTCCAAGTAAACCTAGAAAAGTCATCTGTGATAACAAAGCAATATGACTTACCATTCAAACTTTCTATACTGGTTGGACCAAAGAGGTCCATATGAAGCAAATGAAGAGGTCTAGAACTAGAGTGCACCTGTTTGGATTTGAATGAGACCTTTTGCTGCTTGCCTTTAAGACATGCAACACAAGAGTGGTCATTGTGGAAGGCCTTCTCAGGCAAACCATCAACAAAGCCAAGTCTCACAAGCCTATTTATATTCTTAAAATTTATGTGCCCTAGTCTCCTGTGCCACAAATTACTCTCATCTACTGAAGCTTTAGCATAAAAACAAGATATATTGTTATTCATTCTAATCTCATTCAGATTCACATTGTATATGTCTTTATGCCTAGGTGTTCTATACTTAATATATTTCTCATCAGGGATCTTATAATCCTTGCTTAACACCAAACACTCAGTATCAGTAAACAGAACTTTATTTTTGTTATCACAAACTTGTGATACACTAAAAAGGTTGTAATCAAGTTCTTTTACCAAAAATACGTTTTCAAAACGCAAGTTCTTGGTGAGAAGGGTTCCTTTGCATGTGATGGTACCATATCCGCCTCCAAAGTAGACCTTATCACCATCCTTTATGGGAGTGAAGTTCGTTAGATAGTCTTCCTTCCCTGTCATGTGCCTTGAGCACCCACTGTCCCAATATCCATAACCATTGACCTGTTTTTGAATGCCCTGCACATAAAGAAAACAAATTAGTTTTCTTTGGGAACCCAATCCTTAGAAGACTTGGATTCATCTGGTTGTTCAATAAGAAAAGACTTAGTTCTCATAACAACCCCATTTGCATCCTTCTTAGGATGAAATACCCAGTTAACCCCAATAGGTTTTGTAATGACCTTTGAAATGTAATTAAATCTGTTGCAGGTCATTGAAATCCCATTATCATTAGGGTTTTGATCTTTCTTGGGTCTCCATGCTAAGCTTGAAGAAGCTTTAGACCCCTTACCCTGTGGTTGCAAATATTTAGGTCTGGTCACGTTTCTGTCAGCGTTGGAGTTGGTCTTGTCAACGCTGAAATTACCCTTGTCAGTGTTGAACCTAGGGTTTGCTACAGAAACCCATTGCCTATTAGACCAAGTGTTTGTCTTTTGAAATGGTCTTTGTCCATGAGTGTTAGACCCTCTAGTAAAGAATAGGGCAGGTCTAATCACTTGTGGACTTTGCTGCACACAAGGTTTGGGTCTGACAACGTTTGACTTCCTAACAACGTTGACTTTTTTCTTGTCAGCGCTGAATTTGTTACTGTCAGCGCTGACTTTGGGAGCGTTGACACACTTATATGCTAAGTGTGAAAAGCTACCACAAGTGTAACAGGCTTTTCTAGACACAACCCTAGGTCTAGAAGAGAAGAAGCCTGTTCCATTATTGCTAACTTGGCTTTTAGGTGACCTAGTATTCCTATACATCTTTGCATACTTAACGCTAGGTTTTCTATCAGTGTTGGAGCCAAGATCAACAGCTTTACCAGTGACTGGGTTAGTAACCTTAATAGGTGTTGACTCATTAGGACTTTCACATAGCAAGCCACCCTTAACAAATAATGTAGGGTTAGCTTTCTTCCATTCATTCAGGTCAGTCAACTTTTGTTGATACTCTTCAACTAGAGTGACAACTCTTGGTGGAGGAATGAATTCCTCCTCTTGGAGTTCTGGCAAACCAGTCTAAGATAGGTCCTTTTGTTGGACACCATAGAAGTCACCAGCTGGTGGTGGAACCACAGAGTAGTCTTTCATCCCAATCACAGTCATGTCCTTAGGATCCCTTTGTTTACCCACACAGTCTCCTAGGGTTTGAGTGGCTCTATCAAATCTTTGAATTTTAAGGCCAACATTGTCTTTATTCTTAATGGCCTCATCTAATTTAGCCTGTAACTCACCATTAACTCTTTCCATGATGTTTCTAATATCCATACTAGCATTTAACTTATGTTTTAAGATATTTATTTTATCTTTTAAGTCAAATTCCATTTTCTTGTATTCAGAAACTGTTTTCTCAGTTTGAGTGAGAGCTAGTTGGTAATTAGACAGTTTGCACTTTTCAGTACTCACATCACTTAATAATCTTAACACCTCTTTGTTAAGCTTCTCAGTGTTTAACCTACAACCTTTACTGCAAAAAGCATCATTGTATACCTCATTATCAGATGAAGAGGAGGAGTGTGCCATAAGAGCATATTCAACATGCTCTTCTTCTTCAATTTCAGCAACCAAAGCTTTATCCTCTTCCACATCCTTAGCCAGATAGCTCCAATCCCATCCCATACCATCAATTCCTTGAACTGCAACCATGGCTATAGGATCCTGAGCTTTGACAATTTAACTTGAGGGTTTACCAGCATCAGATCTTCTAGGAGATCTGCATTCCCTCATGAAGTGCCCCATACGATGACAGTTGTAGCATTCAACTTTGGATTTATCAAATCCAGCTGTGTCTTTTGCATTGAAGGTCATTTTCTTCTTAAACCTTCTGTTCCACCTATTTGCTCTTATACTAGCAAGAGACATGTTCCACTTAATGTCCATCTCTTCCAAATGCTCATCACTTATCTGCTCAAGGTCCTCATATGTAATCACTGAACCATTGGGCAAAGAAGCAATATAAGCACATACAGTATCCAAATCCAAACCAGCAGGTTTAACTCTTGGGGAGTCACTTTTGAATGTGTTAGCGTCTGAGAAGGAGACGTTGACAGGACTTGTTCCAGCGCTGACACATGATGATCCAGTAACTGGATGCATGTAAGAGTCCTTCTGATTGAATTGACCTTCACTATGAGAGAAGAAGGCCATGTTACTGTTGGTAGACTTGCTTCCATGCTCTAAAAGAGTTTCATCTTCCAACAGCCTTAGTTTGTTGTAGATGTCATCAAACGTGGAACTTTTGTAAGTATTATTGGCAAGAATAGATCTTGCCTCAATCTTCCACGCCTCACCAAGACTTTTAAGAAAGGTAGCATTAATGTCAACATCACCAAGTTGTGTCCCCATGAAGGACAATTTGCTTGTAATAACAAGCAATCTGCTTCTCACACTACTCAGCTTCTCATTGGGTTGAGCTTTGAAAACAGCATAATCATGCATGAGCTGTTTCTTCTTTTCTTCCCTGGTATCTTCATTGCCACCATATGCAACTTCAAGAGCTGCCCAAAGGTCTTTAGCAGAATCATAACCTCTGTATTTATGCTGGTTCTCTTGTCCCAAAGAGACTTTCAGAATATTTACGGTTTTCATGTCAACCCTTTTCTTTGCTATGTCATCAACAGACACAGCTCTACCATCTTCAGGTTTTTCTTTCTTATCTTCTTCAGAACATCCAGCAACAGCTGATCTTTGAGTAATAGCATCAACAATCTTTTGGGCTTTATCGAATGTGTTTCCATATTCAATGATCTCCCAGAGTGTGTAGTCATAGATCCCTAGATATTGTTCAAAGTTGAATTTCCATAATTCAAAGTTGGTTGCATCAAGCATGGGAATCTTGATGTTTGGTAAAGGTGAGGAGGAGGAGGTTATTGTTTCTGACATGATGTTGTTAGGGTTTTTGAGAAAATTAGGGTTTTTGTGATTTTTAGGGTTCTTGTGTTCTTTAAGATCAAAAGTTCCTCAACAAGCTCTGATACCACTTGTGGAAACCTTTGTTTCCGGATCTTTGAAGCTACTAGGAATGCATCATGTTCATATGATTATGCAATCAAAGCGGAATTAGAACACGACACATTAACAAGGTGTTTAGGCACAATAACATGAATTAAAACAAATGGATTGTTAATTATATTAATAATTAACAACCACTAGACGTGTATACATTGAATCCCACATCTAGTGCACACACGCTTTTAGGTTTACATTGTGAATATGAATGATAATAAAACCTAAGACCCTTGGTTCCTTTTATAGTGTAAGGATTAGGGTTTACAAGAGATAAAAACAAATAAACAAGTAAATCTTCTATTTAGATAAACATATACAGAATATATCCTGCATATATATCCAAATAGAATCTTCTTAAAGTTTCTTGTCTACGTTTCTGTCAATGCTTGGATTGCATGTGACAATGCTTGATTCCATCAACGCCTAATTTGTTCTTGTCAACGCCTAGACAATTACCTTCATGCTTTCTTCGTTTTTGAGTTTCTGCCACATCAACTTTTTGACCCAACACTAGACGTAGCACTTCTGGAAGTGTGCAACTTCTTGGAGATAGACTTGTTAGTTGGGCATCTAAAAGGCAGAAAAGCGTTGCGATATCAAGTACAAAGGCTGAATACATTGCTATGTCCGGTTTTTGTGCTCAAGTTCTTTGGATGAGATCTCAATTAACTGACTACGCTCTTGGATTTAACAAAATCCCGATGTACTGTTATAACAAAAGTGTAATTGCTCTGTGATGCAACTATGTTCAACATTCCCAGGCGAAGCACATTGACATACGCTACCACTTCATCAAAGAGCAAGTGGGAAATGGAGTGATCGAACTGTATTTTGTCAACACTGAGTATCAGCTGGCATATATATTCACAAAGGCCTTAGATCGAGGACGTATCGAGTTTTTGATCGAAAAACTATGCATGAAATCATTCTCACCAGCGACACTTAAGGAGTTGGCAGAAGAATCTGCAGAATAGTGGTGGTAAACTATTCTAGAGTATCCTTTTATCGTGATCTTGTATATTATCGTATATATTTAAACCACCAAAAGAAAAATACAAAAATATAAAACATACAAAAACCATAAAAAAATATATAATCAAGAAAATCCAAAAATATTTTTCATTTAAATCGGGCATGTCTTTTAGTACTGTAATATTTACGGCCTTAGAAATTTCGATTAAAATTGACACGGCGCCATAAATAGAGTCCGTATAAAAGTTGTACATATTTAAAACATGCCCATATAGCTTGTAGTTATTTCATACTGCAACCCGCTTTTCGTATTAAAGTCACGTATTTCTTTTGAAAACGTTGGCTCACAACGGGAATTAATTTTCTCGGGCAAGGTTTACTTAAAAACTTTGTAAGGGATCAAGTTTACTTTATAACTTGGTCTAACACAAATTATTGTACGTTTTAGTGCACTTATTTTGTAAAAATAAGAGAAATCTTATTGCCACCAGAATCGTTCCATACAATCATGATAACTGGGTTTACCTAGTATGAAAATTATATGTTCGTTGTTGTGGTCTAATCGAATTGATAACTGGTTAACTATGTGACTCAGTCGTATTTTGGTGAAACAATGGGTTCGTCGTTGTAGTGTAATTAAAATGCAAGACTTTAAAGTAAATGGCGGTTAATTAAATCTAAGTCTAATTAAAAGTAAAGGGTGCAATATTAAAAACTTTGAAAAGTTAAATTATTAAATGACTTAAAATTAAAGCGTGACGAAAAATTAAAGTTGACAAAGTATTAAAAATGTAACTTAAAAATCAAACAAAGCAAAACGCAATTTGAAGTCCAAATCCCATCGGAATGTCAGATCGGAAAGCTGTCACCATACCATCGGAATCCAGATCGGAAAGGAGTTATCGAAATGTGTTAAAGCTAGGTCTATCGAAATGTTGGAAAGTGCAACCTATCGGAATATCTACAAGCTATCGGAATGTCACTTCCATCAGAATACACTCATCGGAATGTGGCCCAGATCGGAATATAGCTATACAAATTTGGGCAGCAATTCGACTCAAAGTAACCTCAAGAGCCGTCGGAATGTGCGATCGCAATCCCAGATCGGAATGAGGGTGTTGTTACTCTAGATCGCAATCCGTCGGAATCCAAAACCCTTCTTCCGATACTGTCACTATCGGAATGTGGAGAAAGCAAGTCGTCGCAATGTGTAGAGTCCCTTTCTTTTCGATGGAGAGCAAATTCGCAATAAGCACAAGAACCAAATAAGCTAGAACTAATAAGCTGAATTCAAAAACTTAAATGAAATGGAAACAAAACGAGACAATAAGCTAAAAAGTTAAAACCTTTCAAAATTTAAAAGACGAAACTTAATAGAATGGATTTTACAAAGATAAAACTTTTAGCAACTTTGAAAACAATTAAGCCAAGTACCAAATAAGCACATAAGATTGTCAAACTTATGGCTTATTTCATATGAAAGATTAAAGGGAAAAGAAAAGACAAAACCTTTAATCAAATAAGCAAGAGATTAAGCAAAAGCTTTCTTAATCCGATTTTAAAACAAACCAAAAACAAGAGAAAAGTAGAAGGAGAATGATAAAAGTAAACTTGATCAAAGGTAAATAAAGATTAAAGCAACAAAATTAAGAACACTTACTTGGAATTAAAATGAATTTAAGGTGCAAGACAATTAAGTAAATGACATGTATTTAAATGGCAATCAAAGTAAATGGTGGAAGACTAATTGTCAAACCTAGCCAACAAAATAAAATGTAAATCCTAATGATCTATTTATAGGAGGATTAGGGAGGTGCTTAGGAAGCTTCGTCCCCTATTTCTTCTTTCTTTAATTGCATGATTAAGTCTTTGTCTTCTTAATTCTTTGACTTTAACGACTTTGTCTCAGGATTTCTTTAAACTCGTCTTGTAATTCTTCAGTAAATTAGACTTGAGTTCTTCGGCTTTTTGTAAACTTCCGTCTTTTGACTTTTTCTTCGATAAATCTTCAGAATTGGTCTTGGACTTCCGTTCTTTTTGCTCTCTTGATTTTTTGACCTCTTTTGTCTTTTTCTTTGATAAAAGTCCGTGAATGCCCGTGTTTTCTCCCCTTTTCACATTTTCATCCTAAATCACAACAAAAACACAAACCACGCATAATTCCGACATTTACGACATAAAATATACGTTTTGGCTTGGTTATGATTGTATTTAAGTGGTAAAAAGGATGGGTGTTTACACACCTATCAAATCCCCTACACTTAACTATTGCAATGTCCTCATGCAATGCATTAGTTACAAAGCACGATTACATTTTCCTCCATAATCAATCCATAATGGCCTTTATTAAAGAGATAGAAATTTATAGACATTCAAAGTAAAGAAATCAAAAACATACCTTAGGGTTTTGGAAATGTTGTGAATGATCATCATCCTCATGTTTTCACATTCTCCATACCAAGCTTAAAAACGAGATCATTGTTATTATAAGTTAGCAAACCAACACGAACTCATGTGGGCCAATTATTTACTTAGACTCCCTTATTCCTAGGTGTATCTCTTATATTTTATTATTGTCTTGAATGATCACGAGGATGCATTGTTGACTTATTTCGATAGTTATTAAGGCTGAAAATAAAGTAGGACGATTTAATCAATAGTTAGCTAAAGGACAAAATCTTTTAAAACTGCTTCTCGGGACCTCATAAAGTTCATATCTTGGCATAACTCGCTTCGCGATTTGAGACCTTTCTCGGACCGATATTCGGCAGCGACTTCATACTTCAAATCTTGAGAGACGTTCATGAAATAATGGTCTTCTCTTCATAATAGGAATTTCTTCACTTGAAGTTTTGAGAGATTCTTCATACTTGGACCACGACTTCTTCATTTTTCTTCAATCTTTATTTGGGACTTTGATATACAACGATCCGCCTCCTTTTTGGACTTGGATCTATTTATCCTCATACCTTGTTAGGGCCTTTTCGGATAGACTTCTCCATGATCTTTTGGGAGTATTTGCTTTTCGTCGTGTGTATCGATCCTTCATATTGATCTTTGATAAATGATTCTTCACATCACTTTGGATCTTTAGCAACAAAATGTAGCCCTCATGCCTTGTTAGGGCCTTTTCGGACTCGCCAATCTTCGCATCCCGCTTCAATAAGTTATGCCTTGGCTATGAATTCTAATCCATACCGAGCAACTTTTAATCGATCTTGGGCTAGAAGCTAAGTAACTTTTCAAATCGTACAACCTTATTTATTGCAGATAAATTTATTAGCAAGCAATGGGAGAATAGGCTTATAATTAACTCACATAAATTCACGAAAGAATACCAAACTTATAATTGACTCTATCATCTCTCGTTCTCCACAGTTTAAAATCTCAAGGAATGAGACTCGTGGATGCTTAGCCTATTAAGTTAAAGTTTTGGGTTTTCGAGTCATCTATAGGATCTTGCAAACTCTTAGACTTTTCAAGTTTAGAAATCGCATTTTAAAGTTCCCTTGATAAACAACTCTCTAGGATCAATTATAGGAACTTGCGAAAAGTTCTTGTTCTTAACCCGTGAGAGTTAAGACTTTCGCGTTTTATAGCTCCCTATATAAAAGCCTAGCAAAACTTGACTTAAACACGTTAAGGATACTAGCTAGAGTAAACTTAGATAAGTAAACTCGGGTTGAGTCAAAAGATTCATAACGTTTGAAAATTAAAACCACTTTATTAAAATTTATTCTAGTAAAGAAAGAAAATAACTATATAAAGGTAAAAACTAATAGGCCAAAATAGATCAAAATTTTTGAAAAATGTCGAAAAATTGATTTTCCGGTTAAAATGAGGACAAATACAAGGAAAAGACCACTTAGCTTCGATAGAAGTCCCCCCTACACTTAATATAAACATTTTCCTCAATGTTTAAGCATGTGGGAGTAAACTCCCCTACACTTAGGACATTGTGCACGTTGTTTAAATCTCGCTAAGGAAAAGACAACTAACGAGATTCCTATTTTAATATTGGGAAATATAAAATAGTGAATCAAAAAGAGTTTAGGATAGAACCGGGAAAATGGGAACACAGAATCACGGGTCGTCATAAAATCATCAAGAGTGGATCATTGAGCTCGGATCCCTGAATATGAGAAGAGAGGAAATAGAAAACACCAACGGGTCTCCCCTACACTTAGGATAAAGATAGCTAAAATATAGATACATGGGTTGCCTCCCAAGAAGCGCTTGATTTTTGTTCACCGAGTCGTGAGCCTGACTCAACCTTGATTATCATAGGAAGAAGCATGAAACATATCCACCAGGATCAAAGACATAGTTTTCGTCCATCAAATAGCACAAGCTTAAGGCGAACAAGGCAAGCCAAAGAAGATTAGGCAAGGTTCCCTTAAGCAAAGATGGAGCACGGTGGAAGCAAGGGTGAAGTTGTGCAAGCATATCTCCAATAATTCCAAAAATCTTTCCTTTTATTTCATCAAATGGATACTGAGATGGCTGAAGAATATCGATACCGGGGTCGAACACCTTTTCCTTTAGGGGAAAATAACACTCAGGCTCAGCAGAATGTGAAGATGATCCGCGAAGAAGATGCACAACCTCGTCCTCAGAAGGTGGACAAAGAGGTGTCAAATCATACGTGCTGCGGATGTTGTAGTCGTCCGGTTGCTTCTCCTTTGAAAGAATTTTCTTCAAATCCGAAGTAGGATCAAGACCATAATCATCAAAATCTAAAGGAGGAGCATCACTCTCATGAGGGAAGTAGGTATTAAGAAAAGTAGAAAAGTCTTCCTCAAATGAGTAGTCATCCAAAGTAGGATCAAGCATGGATGGCGGAGGATCTTCATCATGTGAAGAATCACTCGAAAGAGTATCGGCCTCATCAAAATCATCATAGGTGGGCATGTCGGGATACTCGGAAGTAAAATCATCATAATCATCCCCATCAAAGCTAGAATCATCATTATAAGCATCATAGATCGGTGGAGAATCATATATGGGTGAAGGTTCCAATTTGGAGAGAGAATCATCCACATCATCTTGAAACATTGGATTATCATTGCAAGAATCGAATAGAGGATTGTTGTAGACGACAAAATCATCAAGCACATTAATCATCTTCGCTGACTCTCTTCCATAGGATTTGCTTGTAAGCTTCCCCATTTCAAAAACTTGTGCATCATCCCCGACTCTTAAGATGAGCTCACATTTATTGTTATCCTTAAAATGTGTGCGACTAATGGAATTACATTAGTTTCATAGCCGGGACTTGCAGGGACTAATTTTGTCATATGTAAAGTTCATGTTCCGTGCTATATAAACCCCTCCATACTTCCATGGAGGGGGGAGGTTGTTCATTTCTTTCTTGTCTTTCTCTCTCTAATAAACACACATTTATTAGAGCAACTCTTTCTCTCACTAACAATGGCTAAACACCTCTATCATCCTCCCCGACCTCCGAATCATAAACCCGTGTTCATAGTGAATCCTAATTAACATTTATCCACTTCAATTAAAGCTCTACCAATTCTCAAAAATGGGTGCCCAAGTATTAACGGAATACGAGGGTCCATTTCATAGTCAACAATGACAAAGTCGACCAGAAAAGTGAATGTGCCAACTTTAATGAACACATCTTCGGCAATACCAACGGCGGCTAGCTCAAGCGTCATTCTGGTGGGTGTAAGGTCGGGCAATGATAACTTTTTCCAAACACTTAAAGGCATCAAATTAATACTTGCCCCGAGGTCGGCTAAGGCAGTAAATTTGTCGGTTTGGTTAAAAGTACAAGGAAGCACAAAACGACCGGGATCTCCAAGTTTCTCCGGATGTTCTTTAAGAACGACGGCAGAACAATTTTCATTCAATCGAGTATTAATAAACTCGGCCATCTTCTCCTTCTTGCTAAGCAATTCCTTAAACATCTTAACAAATTTAGGCATTTGTGCTAGAGCTTCAACAAGGCTAAAAGTGACGGTCATTTCCGAAACTTTCTTCAAATAGTTTGACACTTGAATGTCATCCTTGGTGTGCATTTTGGCCTTGTCTAAGCGAGATGGATAAGGAATCTTAGGTTTGGGTGGTGGAGATGTAGAAGGTGAAGTTTGAGATGTTGAAGGGTGAAAGGTGGAAGGTGGGGTTGGTGGAGGATTCGTCTTGGGTATGTCTTCACGATGGGGCGGAGACGGTAATGGTGTACTAATACTGGTGTTGGAGTAGTAGGGATAAATGGTGGTGGAGGAGGTGTAGATGATGGGGTGGGATAGGTGGTCCTACTAAAGTAACTCCACTACGGGTAGTAATAGCACTCACATTCGCTCTCGGGTTGGTGACGGTGTTTGAAGGTAGAGATCCCGAAGTAGAAGGTTGAGTGGTGGGCAAGAAACTAGCCAGCATATTCTTTATATCATTCGTTTGATTGCTGAAGGAGGATTGTATATTATCTCGAAGCTCGGATCTAATGTCATTCCCTTGCTTGGTGATATCCCCTTTCAAATTGATAATTTGGCTCTACAGATTCTTAATTTGCTCTCCTTGGGTTCTCATTAAGGCTTCAACATCTTGATTGATGGGTGGGGCTTGTTGAGCGGGTGGGTGATAAGGATTAGAAGCTTTAGGTGGGATTTGGTTGCTTCTATTGTAGTTGTTGTTGGGGTTTTGGTTTTGAGGAGAAAAACCGGGGGAAAGGTAGTTGTTGGACCGGTAACTTAGCAAATTTCTATCCCCTTGAGGTCGGGCTTGGTAATTTTCCGGTGAATAATTACCACGCATACACGTTTTCCGGATTTCCTTGTGTAGAAGGACAATCAGTGTATGGGTGAGGACCGCCGCATGTCTCACAAGGATTGGCTACCGCTTTAACTTGTTGTTGGTTTGAAGCGATGAGCAAGATATTTTTGTTCATTTCGGCCATCATGCGGGTGAATTCGTTCATGTCGGGGTTTGCTGAAGTAGACGAAACATTGACTCTCGGGTTGTTCCTTGAAGAAGCGGAGGAATCCCAGTTTTTGTGATGAGTAGTCATGTTCTCAATAAGCTCTCTACACTCCTCGGGTCTTCTTTTCATAAATGTGCCACCGGCGGCTGCATTAATCGTATCACAATCACGAAAAGTCAAACCGTTGTAGAAAGTATCAATTAAGGTAACGGGGAGCATGTTGTGGTTTGGACAACGATCGATCAAAACATTATATCTTTCCCAAGCATCAAAGAGAGATTCATCGGGTTCTTGCATGAAACCGCTGATTTGATTGCGAAGGCTCGTGACCATGGATGGTGGAAAGTAGCACGACAAAAAGCGATGAGTCATGTCATCCCAAGTATGAATGTAATTCTCCGGGAGATGATCAAACCATTTCTCGGCGTGGTGTGATAAAGTATGTGGGAAGAGTTGAAGGCGAAGGACATCCATTGTAGCACCGGGCAACTTCATGCTTTGAGTAATTGTAATGAATTTGTCGAGGTGTTTGTTGGCATCATCATCAGGCAATCCTCTGAATGGATTTGTTTGCACTTACTGGATCATGTGATGCTTCAACAAAAACTCCGGAGCCGTGATTTGCATCGGCGCAATCGGTCCTCCTCGTCCAAACATGGTAGGTTGACAAAGCTCCTCAATTGTCCGAAGATCGGGCTGTGGAAGAACAGCGTAGTTGTTATTATTGAGGTGCGGTGGATTATTGTTGTTGTTCACACCTGCCATATCTAAATCTTCTCGAGTCTCGAGTTCTTGATAAGTAGAAGATCTAGTACGCATACACCTGCAAAGGCAAAAGAAAACAATACCAAACACAAAGAGAATATATATACACTATAAAGAAAATAAAATCTTTTTGGATTTTTTGAAAATTTTTAATTAATTTTTTTTTGGATTTTTAACAATTTTTAATTTTTATGGATTTTTTTTTGAAATTTAAGCAAGAAAAATAACGCTCACGAATGAACAGGATCCCAAAAAGCAACGCGTCTCACAAAGAAAACCGTTAATCTTTACGAAAAGAGCCGGCAGCGGCGCCATTTGATAACTGGGTTTACCTAGTATGAAAATTATATGTTCGTTGTTGTGGTCTAATCGAATTGATAACTGGTTAACTATGTGACTCAGTCGTATTTTGGTGAAACAATGGGTTCGTCATTGTAGTGTAATTAAAATGCAAGACTTTAAAGTAAATGGCGGTTAATTAAATCTAAGTCTAATTAAAAGTAAAGGGTGCAATATTAAAAACTTTGAAAAGTTAAATTATTAAATGACTTAAAATTAAAGCGTGACGAAAAATTAAAGTTGACAAAGTATTAAAAATGTAACTTAAAAATCAAACAAAGCAAAACGCAATTTAAAGTCCAAATCCCATCGGAATGTCAGATCGGAAAGCTGTCACCATACCATCGAAATCCAGATCGGAAAGGAGTTATCGGAATGTGTTAAAGCTAGGTCTATCGGAATGTCGGAAAGTGCAACCTATCGGAATATCTACAAGCTATCGGAATGTCACTTCCATTGGAATACACTCAGCGGAATGTGGCCCAGATCGGAATATAGCTATACAAATTTGGGCAGCAATTCGACTCAAAGTAACCTCAAGAGCCGTCGGAATGTGCGATCGCAATCCCATATCGGTATGAGGGTGTTGTTACTCTAGATCGCAATCCTTCGGAATCCAAAACCCTTCTTCTGATACTGTCACTATCGGAATGTGGAGAAAGCAAGCCGTCGCAATGTGTAGAGTCCCTTTCTTTTCGATGGAGAGCAAATTCGCAATAAGCACAAGAACCAAATAAGCTAGAACTAATAAGCTGAATTCAAAAACTTAAATGAAATGGAAACAAAACGAGACAATAAGCTAAAAATATAAAACCTTTCAAATTTCAAAAGACGAAACTTAATAGAATGGATTTTACAAAGATAAAACTTTTGGCAACTTTGAAAACAATTAAGCCAAGTACCAAATAAGCACATAAGATTGTCAAACTTATGGCTTATTTCGTATGAAAGCTTAAAGGGAAAAGAAAAGACAAAACCTTTAATCAAATAAGCAAGAGATTAAGCAAAAGCTTGCTTAATCCGATTTTAAAACAAACCAAAAACAAGAGAAAAGTAGAAGGAGAATGATAAAAGTAAACTTGATCAAAGGTAAATAAAGATTAAAGCAACAAAATTAAGAACACTTACTTGGAATTAAAATGAATTTAAGGTGCAAGACAATTAAGTAAATGACATGTATTTAAATGGCAATTAAAGTAAATGGTGGAAGACTAATTGTCAAACTTAGCCAACAAAATGAAATGTAAATCCTAATGATCTATTTATAAGAGGATTAGGGAGGTGCTTAAGAAGCTTCCTCCCCTCTTTCTTCTTTCTTTAATTGCATGATTAAGTCCTTGTCTTCTTAATTCTTTGACTTTAACAACTTTGTCTCGGAATTTCTTTAAACTCGTCTTGTAATTCTTCAATAAATTAGACTTGAGTTCTTCGGCTTTTAGTAAACTTCCGTCTTTTGACTTTTTCTTCGATAAATCTTCAGAATTGGTGTTGGACTTCCGTTATTTTTGCACTCTTGATTTCTTGACTTCGTCTTTTGTCTTTTTCTTTGATAAAAGTCTGTGACTTCCCGTGTTTTCTCCCCTTTTCACATTTTCGTCCTAAATCACAACAAAAACACAAACCACGCATAATTCCGACATTTACGACATAAAATATATGTTTTGGCTTGGTTATTATTGTAGTTAAGTGGTAAAAAGGATGGGTGTTTACACACCTATCAAATCACTTAACCAGAAAATGTCTTCATGGATATTTGCTTCTTTAAAATCATTGACTACAGTTCTTTAAATAGAAAACGGGTCCGTGTTTAAGGGAGAGCAAATATTAAATCGTCTTGGAATTAAAATTGGTCTTCAAAAAGGGTTTTCAGAAAATATAAACCGATCATTTTCATCATTATATGCTTTGTGTGCTTTATGTGATATATGGTTTGAGGTATAGGTTGTTTGCAATTATGCGTTAAGTGTAAGGGTTAGTGTTTTAGTGCGGGTTCGTACTTCGTTAAGTCATTTGGTTAATCCTAATGATCTTAACAAACTAGACTAACTGGGGGATTACTTTTGTAAATTTTGCAAATAGGGGGTTTCATGTGTAATTTTGGCATCTTGTTGACCAAAGTCAACACCATATACTCCCCTCCCCACCCCCCGTTTGTGTTCATCGCAAAAAAAACACACTACACCAACACAAAACCGCCATTAACAAACCTTAATCTTGGATTTTTTTTCTTGCAATCAGCTCATCTAATCTAGGTATTGATACTATGATTATTTGCTTATATTCTTATCATCTTAAACATATCAAACCAACCCCCAAATTCGTGATTTAATCATAATTAGGGTTTCGAACTTTTTTTGTGGATACTGTAATTTGATTAGTGGGATATGTTTAGATTACCTAGATGCACATAGGTCTTGCCCAGTTTTGCTTAAAACATTGCCAAAGTCCAGGAATCGTAAAGTCAATCTCAAAAATCGAATCCCAGTCTCGGATTGCGATGAACATTGCGATGCATGGTCATTGCAGTGAGTCATTCCGATGGCTCATTGCGATGGGTTATTGCGATGGGTCATTCCGATGGCTCATTGCGATGGCTCATTGCGATGGGTCATTACGATGACACATTGCGATGACATATTGCGACGGTGCACTCTGAGGCATCATTGCGATGACATTGTAATGGTATTGCGATGGAGACATATTGCGATAAATTTTCAACATTGCGATGGAAACACACTTATTGCGATGGAAACTTAGATATTGCGATGATTGTGAGATTGTGATAGGACATGATTGCGATAGGATTGCGATGATTAAACATTGTGATGGTTTTAGGATTACGATGGTTTGTTAGATTGCGTAGATTTAGGATTGTGATGATGTTATAATTATGATGACTTGAAAGATTACGATGAGTAGTCTTGGTAAACATTGTGATAGCTTATAGTATTATGTTAACACTATAAGATTGTGATGAGTAATATGATTGTCATTCTAGTATTACGATAGGTGGCACCTATAGACATGTGTCGTGATCAAGTTATATTTGTTCAATTAATGTAATGCGCTAATGCTTGTCGTGTGTTACTGCTAATGCTACAGCTTGACATGGATTTAAGATATATATGTTTGTGTATATCATTTGTGTTTATGTCATCTAAGCAGGAAGATGTCGATCACAGAAGAACAACAACGGCAACGTGATCTCGAACTTGTTTCGCTCAGCAACAGGCTACCATATGCTGAGAACAACTCTCGTTTGCAAGAGTATTTTGATACTTCTTTAGCAGCTTTCAAAATCGCCACGGATATCCTTGACATTTCACCTATCAAAGATGTATTCAGACTTACTGCCTCTGTTCCCGAAGTCTACATGCACGAGTTCTGGACCACTGCAACACTTTCACAGAATCAACTGTCTCAAAAGACTGTCTCATTCCAACTAAACAAAACGCCAATGGTACTTAACTTGAGCATCTTTAGGAAACTGTTTAACTTTCCTAAGTTAGCAAAAGGTGAACACTTTGTGGCTAACCCAAACAACGATGAATTGTTTCGAGTCATTCGTGCTCTGAATTATGAAGGTGAAATCCACAACCTATCCCAGTTCAATACATCACACATAGGGCAACCCTGGAAAGCACTTATCACCATCATTGTCAAATGTCTTACTCCAAAGACTCGGGGCTCCAACGTAATGAGACCACCTCAGGCTCACATATTTTGGGGACTTTACACGGCATCTAAAGTAGACTATGCACTCTTTATCTGGCAAGAATTTTGTTATCAGTTTACTGGAACCAAGAATTTTGTTATCAGTTTACACGGCTCTGATGATGTTATGAAATATCTTAATTTTGAAGGGGAGGGTGTCGAGGTTACAAATACTGATCCATTGACAAATGAAAACATGTTGGATGTTCCTATAACTTCTGTTACATCAACTACCATTCCACCACTATCCACCCCGGTCATCACTGCTGTCATAACACCAGCCATCACACCAGTACCTGTTGAACAACCGGTATCAACTACCACCCCAACGACTGAATCTACACCGTCATCAATAGCTGAACAACCTGTATCAACTACCGCCCCAATTACTGAATCTACACCATCACCTATCCTTGAACAACCCATATCATCCACCACCACTTTAACACTTATGGTTACACCTCCACCATCAGTACAACAAGTATCATCCACCTCCAACCCATTCCTCACAGTAAGTGATCTACTGATTCAGTCTCTTCAACAATAGCTGGAGGCTCAAGCTAAACAAATAGCTGCACTGACTGAAAGATTCACCACTCCTGACACACAAACTCTCAAGGAACCGCAACCTGATGAGCCTACACTTAAGAAAATATCCGACAGCGTGTCTAAACTTAAAGGACAACACAAATCATTTCTTGGAGAGGAGAAAACTCGTGACAAAGAGAATGCTGCCTTTCTTGGGTCAATTAATGAGAAGATGACCAACATCATTCGACGAGAAGTAAAGTCATACGTTGATCAGGAGCTACCAACTCTTTTCGGTACTGGTATATCTACCCTTCAACTAATGAAATTGTTGTAGACACGACTGAAAGATATGAGGACTATTAAATCGAAATATAAACACAAAGTTCTGCAATATCTCAACAAAGCAATCATTAAAGATACACCTGCAGACACTGAAGACTCTGAGTCTGAGGATGAAGAAGAGCTCTAGGAGGCAGATAACGAGGGTAACGGTGATGAGGATGATGGTGATAATGATCAAAATGAGGAAGAGGATAAGGAAGAAGATGATAAGGAAGAAGAGGATGAGGAAGAAAATGATAAGGATAAGGATGAAGATGAAGATGAGGACGAGGATACAGATGAGGATGACAATGATGATGATGATAATGACGACGGAATGGAACCAAAGAGAGTGATAAGAATGACAAAACGGGTACGAATGCCGACGAGTCAAATAAGGATGAAGGTGATAAGGCAATTGATAAAGGTATTGAGGAAGCTGAAGAAAGCGTTGCTGAAACCGCAGAAAAGACGGTGGACTCTGCTGTACCAGAATCTCAGCATATTGACACAGGTATATCTACTGAACCAATTTCTACTACTGCTTCTCACAATGAATCTGTCGAACATATGCAAGAAGACGAAATTCATGTATCTACACATGAAGAAGAACCCACAGGATCAATGCTAGAAGACGAAATTCTAGTCTCTATGCCTAATGAGGATATACTGGTGACACAAGAACAACCTTCAACACCATCTGAAGATCAGCACAACTCTGATATGGAAGTTGAAGACTTAAATGTACCAGAACCAACATTTGCTGAATCTCTTATCATCGATGACACGGTACAGGAGCAACTCTAGCTTACAAATGCGGCACCACAAAATCCTTTCGCCACAGCAACAGAAATGGAGCTCACTCAATACCTAAACAATCCTATCGATTTCTCGGCCTTTCTAAGGTATCATCATGGGAAACCGACAATGACTCCGGATCTTATCAAAATGGTAGCCGCAAATGTGAACTTCTTTGATACCTTGAAAATCAGCCATAATGAGGCAGAATATCACTTAAATGAGCTTACAAAGGCAATGAGAGCGACGACCACGGGAATTCAGACTCCAGTGTTACAACCTCTTACACCCACAGTCATCGCCGGTTCTGCAACAATTCCAATAGATCACTTCGTATCTCATGATCTTGAGTATCTTGAAAAAGGTGTGAAGAAATATGCCACATCACTTACTATGCTCAAGGCTGTTAATCTGGAGAACGTACCATGGATCAAAGATAAAGTACCTGTCGGGTTAGCTACCCGTTGTTTGTTGTAGTAAGGTAACAATGTCATGCGGCTTATAATAATCTAATTAACAAAATACTGCTTTAAGCATTGAATTATGATTGCGTTACGGAGAAAGAAATTGCTCAAGTTTTATGATACTTTTGCATCACTTGGCATCTCTCACTGGAATGCAAAGAGAAGGTTAGCTTACAATCACTTCCATCGTCCAAAAAGAGGTTCTTCTATTGTTTCCGATCATAGAATTAAAAGCATACAAGGAGCAACCACTTAGACTGTATTCGGTTATGATTACTTGAATGTAATCGTGTTCAAACGTACTGATGAGAAAAATTACCGAATTGACGAAAGTGATCTCCAGTACCTTCAACTTGAAGACATCGAAGATCTTCTGTAATTATTGCCTCAAGAAAAAGTTGACCATTTACTACCTAAGATAGTCATTGCGTTGAGCTCCAAACTTCGTCAATATGCAAGAAAAATTGTCATCCAAAACCGGGTGGAAGATTTTCAACTTAGAGTGGAGAGCTATCAAAAGCAGTTAAACTTGCAACGTCCCCATACAACTCCGCTCAGTAATTTTCACAAGAACAAGAAACCTTACATGGGGACCACGACACCGGAAGCAGGGATATTTTGTCCAAATGAGACTGGCGTCACACAGTTTATGCGATTCTCCGAACTGCACAAATTCAGCGATGGTACGCTCAAGCATGTTCGAGATGATCTGACGGTTCTCAATGCCGACCTACCGCTTCCAACAGTCAAGTACACCTGGACGAGCCAGTGCAAAAAGGGAGCTAAGTACGCGATCAAAAAGATCGAGGAACTTTTAAGGAAGCGCCGGTTGCTACGAAGTGTGGAACGATTCGTAGGTGGAAGACCATATGGAGCTCACCATAGGTTCACGGAACGATCCATTTAATTATGGATCGTCTTATAACATGTCAACTCCATATGTCTATTATTGTGAATATGTTAATTTATGTATAATCAGCTTTTGTGGAATGTTGTAGTGTAAAAGTATGATATTTTTCAAGAATTTCTCTCGAGATTCTAAATCTTTCAAACATATCATACTCGAGCACTACAACTAACCCTCATTAATTAGAGGGGGCACATTAATATGTTCTTTGGCCAGCATCTAATTTCATTATATTACCCAAAGACCGGTTAATCCATTAATATCCAAAATATTGATGGTTAACATTTTGGAAAAGGGGAGAAAATGGGGTTAAGGAGACTTAATGATACTTGGCTAAACAATGAAAAAGGCTTAAAAGATAAACCAACTTAATATGTGTAATGAACATGTTAAGGGGGAGCGTTTTTTATGAACAAAACACTTATGGCACAAAAACTTTAATTATAATATCACAAGTGCTTTAAGTGATTTTTCAAGGATTTTTCATGGTGACAATACTTACCCAAAACACACTTAATTCACGACGGATGTGGTGACAAAAGGGTGGTAGGATTAGGTATTATTCCAATGATTCATCAAAACCGATGGAATCTTCCCAAGGACAATTCCCTAGATAGAATTAGTAGTCCTTAGGAAAGATGGAGAAAGATTGTGAACGTAGCTGAATGCCGACCAAGTACTTAAGTTAGCACTGGAACATTCACAACAAGGTGCTAGTTATGACGTATTGGTAAGCATTGAAGGGGTTGAAGAATGAAAAAGAATTGTAAAGATAAAGGGTGTAAAGAAAGAAGCCCTCCTTACAACCTTAGGCAGAAACTGGGTCAATACATATGCTATTGAGATCATTTTTTCAATGATTCTCGATATTGAAGATAGACATCATGGACCCAGTGATGCAATGCACAACCCATCCCAACTAACTCAAATATCTCTCAAAAGATGTTTGTTTTAATCACACGGAGTTCAACACGTTATCTATTGGTTTATTCACTCCGAATAGACTGATATTGAATAGGTGGCAATCCTCTCTAGCCATCGCTCACTAAATCAAAACGAATTATCGAGTCTAGGGCTATGAGATCATCAAAAGTCTCATTAGGACACTTTCCATTTATTCCTTGCTTCTTCACACACTGTGAAAAGTAAGAGATCTTTATGAGTCCTACGCAGTATTCTTGTAATATTGCCAGAACATCCGAGTAATACGCAAGTACTACAATGAAGATGGAAATCCTGCTTGAGCCAACATCAAACAAGCTCATGGTAGGTGACACTTGCGGTTCTTTAAAGAACCAATCTTGTGAAAACTGGAAAGAAACAGTAGTTTAATTCTTAATTGAACTTAAACTCGTTCCAGGCCTCTACGCATTATCGTATGATCTTGCCAGAACACTCAGAGTGACACTCTTTAGTGTTCACAGTGACGAGTGGAAATCCTTCTAGTGTTAACATCAAACAACACTTGGTAGGTGACAAGCAAGATTCTATTTGAATCAAGCTCGTGACAACTGGAAAGCAACGATGGTGAAAGTCTTAATTGAAATTCACTTGTTCCAGGTTTCATGAATTGACGGATTCAATCACAAGGATAATTTATCCAAGTGATTCAATCTTTATGTTCGTAGTCAAGCTTAGTGATCGTCGAATAAAGAGAACGGATTTACCCGCGAAATCCTGTCAGGAAGTTACTTAATTGAAACTATCCGTCACAGGTACGATATCTAATATCGTCCAACGGTCTTTATCGACCGGAGGTAAAATGCTACCGATATAGAATGAAATGTTCTAAGCCATTTCGTTCGTGTCTTATTATGTTGCTGCATTCGAAGACGGTGGCGTTGCGGTGTACCTGTTGAAGTCGTCCTCACATACTTATTCCTTCTGCATCAAATATTTCAGCAAATTCAAGAAAGTCTGACCTAAAAGTCTTTTGCTGTATTGACTCTGAAACTTTCAAGAATTCAACAAAGGATAAGTGTGTGGGACATGAAGTCATGAAGAGGCGAACATCACAAGAAGATAAATATTGCACGTGAAAGGCCAAAAGAACATGTTCCAAGCAAAAGCCTGATATTATTCAACACATATTCACAAAAAGAAGAAAAAGTTAAAGAAGAAAAGAGAAAGTGGACTACGAGCTCAAGAACAAGATCTAACATGCTAGATTAGGACTTTTTAAATTTGGAGTGACCTCCCTTTGGGGGAGATTGTTGGAAATACGTTTTTCGTATAAAGAAAGTCTCGGTCACTCCAACAATATAGTTATAGGCTCGTAGTAATGTTTAAGTAATGTTTATGTTAAGCCCGACCCATGAGCATGTTCATGGGCCGAAGGCCCAAGTCCATTTAAGGACCTGGGTATATAAACCTCTTTCCACTATGGAAAGAGGTGTTGGTTGTTTTATTTTCTCAAGGTAATACACATAGTTTCTTTAACTTCTCTCTCTAGTTTCTCTCTCTAGAAAAACATAAACCCTCTTGAAATACAAAGATTATCTCGATTCTACAATAATTGTGGGTTTGCTATAATAGATCCGGTGGTCTTGGTGGGTGGTGGAAGGTGGTGGCAGCCATGGTTGAGAGAGAGATAGAGGTTGTGTGTGAAAAGAAAGAAAAATGTATTTAACTCAAAATGAAAACACAATCAACACCCCTCCTTGGAATCCTTGGAGGGGTATATATAGTCACACACCACACTTAACTATACATTGTTTCCTAGTCTAGTCTAAGCGTGTGTGACTATGATAACTAATGGGAATTCTTAGATGTCGTCACATAAAGTGAATTTCCAACAATCTTCCCCCATGGGACGACGTGTAGAATTCCTTACAATATTTTTCCTAACAAGTACATAATGATTAAGAACAAAAGCTTTCATGAAGCGTCCAATGCTGATGATGTCTTCTGAGGCCTTTGACTTCAAGTCTTCACTTTAGAGTGACTCATCTTTGTAGTAACTTGTGGTATAAATACTGTAACGGCACGAGCTAAGTAATCCATATACTTCTGGCTAAGGAGAAGCTTTTGAATTAACTTCCCCCTAATTCATGCCACATAAACTTGATGCAGAAGGCTTTAATTGCTTCCCCCTAAACCGACAATCCTCATAAGCAACTTCAAAGCTTTCAATAAAGCTTAGAATGATTAAGCGCACAACGGAATTTAACAAGCAAACCCCATCATATGAAATGTTAATATTACTATGAGTGATTGAAAGTAAGGGGCACACCAAGTAGATCAACAACGTCTCTTCTCACGCTTGAATAATTCTTCTGATTTTTTCTTCCCCCTGAGAGTTCAAGTTATGCATACCAGAAAGAATGAAGACATTTCTTCCCCCACATAGTTGAAGAAAATAAACCAATCCCAAGTATGAAGCTCAAATACTGAAGTAGACACTTTATCCCATTCATGAAGTTGACATCGTAACACCAGAGTCAATTAAGTCCCGGAAATGCACATATCTTCTTCCGGAGAAGCACCAGAGTCAATTAAGTCCCGGAAGTGCATATCTCTCCATATAGGATGATGATGAATAATTGCAACATCAAAACAATTAAACATCGAACCAGTAGTGTACCGTTTAGAGATTGATAACGCCACGCGTTAAAATACTGATTTTCTCTGCGGTTATGACAATTGTCTTCCCGGAATGTCTTCAAATCCAAAGAAGGTATGAAGTTCATCACGTGTACTCGTTGTGCATTTAATGTGTCTTCTTCTTCCCCCTTGATGGCTTCGAAACTCGGAACCAACAATAAATCGTACGCACATGTACCTGAAATCTCGTGAGAATAATAAATAAGATGAATTATATATTTTGTGAGAATCAGCTGCTGATCGAAATTCTCTACTCATAAACTCTCCACGGCCATCTTTACCAACCCCTTGTAGGCAATTTGAAGTGCCACTGATAGAATGAACCGGATATACCAAACATGAAGCTGAATAATAATCCCTCGATCTTCTGACTTAAGCTTGCACAATTTTTGAATGAGGAACGGTGGAGAAATCTCTAAGGACCCAATACATCACTGAAGAAGTATATAAGAACGATACCTCTTGAAATTATCCACGTCGACTAAGCACGTGACACTGAGTACAACAATGTAACCCCTTTAAGTGATAGTTATCCAAGTCATCAACCAACCACCCCGAACCCGGAAACTAGATAAACAAGTCGTCATTCTAAGATTAAGCACGGGCAAGTTATCTTTCAAAGATAAAATAAATACACGCCTTCGAAAAATCCGTCTTTAACTTCACATAGTTAATACCCGATCAAACAAATTCGTAGCCACTAAAAATATACCTATTTTTTATTTTTTTTGTTCTTGTCACGTCAAATAACTTTTGTCACTTTTTCTCGTCACTTTGTTTTTGTCAAACCCCGATTATGACCAAATAACAAGTAAATCCCATTCACAGATAAACAAGCAGAGCATATATTTGGCCCATATGTGAAAAACCACATTCGGTCTCACCTATCATGGATAAATGAATACCAATGTTGTGATATATTAGTCCTTGTTGACCACCAAAACATAAGTTATCCCCGTTGTCCAATAGACTCGGTGCAGTAGCTGTGTCTAATTTGTGGTAGCCATTTGTTTTTTGGCCCATCACACACCAAATACAGTCCAACATAGAAACTATCAATGTATTCAAAGACACGTCTCATTTTGTTAACACACGTGGTAACCATTATACAGTCCAACATAGAAACTACCAATAAACCTTATCAAAACCCGGTCCAAATTTGTTATACAAAGACTCTGCAACCTTAATCTCACTCATCAGTTAACCTAATCACTCTTTCATATGCAGCCACACACACAAAATTACCCTAATCCATACACTCCGCCCCCTTTTCTCCATTTTCTTTCTCCCATCTCAGAATAACCAAAGATGTAGTCACCATCACACATCAATCCCAACAGTCTTAACACCATCAATCCATTTCAATCAAATAATTTCAGAGCCATTCGATCTATCCATCATATCATTATCCAAATACGAATCATAAACAAATACTCTCTTATGTTTGAAGCTAACAAAGCCCTTAAATAAATTAGAAGAAAGTCGGCTTCAGGATCAAATGATTGGTCTCGGGTAAGTTTATGTTGTGTATGGAGTCATAAGCGAATGAAGGAATGAACTAAGTAATGAGATGGCATTTATACATGATCTCATCTTTCTTTTCGGGCTTTAAATGCATAAAAATGTCATATAATACCATATATATGCTTGTGTTTGTTTACTTGTGTATTTTAGGTATGGATATCGTGAAAAAAGACAAAAGATCACAAGAAACAAGGAAAAACACGACACGAGAAACGAAGCCGTACAAAGAACCGGGCCCTGGATCATGATTTATCCAACAAATACCCTTGAAGACTTGAAGATATGCAAGATTGATCCTCAATGAATGAAAAATTGACACTTAAAACCCTTGTGAATTCATGATTACAAGTTTGGTCCCTTAGGTTTGTCAAAATTACATAAATGGTCCTTCAACTTTGAAGAAATGGCAAGTTTAGTGCCTCAACAATTCTAAATTGCCAATTATTGTCCCTCATGAAGTCAGAGTTATATTGAAGACCTTTGAAGATCAACAATGTTCAAGATTGATGAGACTGCTTTTATACATAGTATCATCGTCTAAATTGGGCTTAAAATGCATTAAATATCATCAAAATACCCAAATATATGCTTGTGTTTGTTGCTTGTGTATTTTAGGTACGGATATTGAGAAAATGACAAAAGATCACAAGAATCAGTCAAAAACGAACACGGGAAACGAAGTCACACGATGAACCAAGCCCTAATGAAGAATTTTCCAAGAAAACCCTTGAAGATTTGAAGAATTATGAAGAAGGGTCCTCCAATATGGAAGAACTGACACTTTATACCCTTGTATCTTAATATTTACAAGTTTGGTCCCTAAAGTTTGTCAAAATTACAAAAAGGACCCTTAACTTTGAAGAAATGGCAAATTTAGTCCCTCAAGAAAACTAAATTGTCAATATTGGTCCTCTAAGAAGTCAACAAACAAGTCAAAACCTTGAATTATCAAAAATGTACAAGTTCAGTCCTTGAAGATTGAAGAAATTACATTTGAAGTCCTTGTTAAAAGTTTAAAAAGTACTTGTGCCAAAAGTGTCAATCTGCCAAAGTATTTAACAAAGGAAGGGAAGTTTTTGCTGGTTATTTACAATGTGAAGACATTAAGAGAATCAAGGGGCCATTTCAGTCAAACATCCTAACTCACCACAGCCAATCAGTTTGCCACATCACTCCACTCCACCACTCACACCTTCACACCTCACCATCCACACCACGTCAGATCCCACTACCCTTAATCTTTTTAATTAAATAAATCAGTTTTTAAACTGATTTTATATTAATTAAATTGGGGGGAAACGCCTACTATTCACCCTCCATCCCTAATTATCCCCTAATCGTCACACATAAACCCTAATCCCCATTTACACAAACCAAAGGGTTTTGGTCCCATTCTTTCCAGATCATTAATCAACCCGACCCTAAATCAAACCCACAACCCAGAAAACCCTCACCATCATCCAAGACCTCACCCCCATGTGGCCTGTAGCAAGCAAACAAAAGGAGGACAGCACATCAACGCCTCATGGCAATTTCGTATTCCCCAATGGTTTGCTGGACGCCTAGGATCGTTTTTTACATCACTTTCATGCCACAACAATCCAAATATCCTCACATGGCACTCTTGACAAATTCAAAAACAAGCATCTTCCTGGCATCAAAAAGATTCGACAAAGGCAATAGAGGAAGTTCACAGCATTAGGGTTTAATGTTTTTTCTGCTTTCTAGAACCTTGTAAGCCTCTATATAAAGGCATTTAGGATTTTCATTGTAAGTTGTTCTTTTTCCTTCTCCTTGGTCAAAGCCTTGTAAATCCAGTTTTGTTTAATGAAATGAAATGGTATTGAGTTATTGACGAGAAACAAAAGATCCACATTTACTTTCAATTGCATTTTTAAAATTTTTCAACTTAAAATTTTATATTAAGTTTCTGTTTGGTGACTTAAGCTGTTAAGTTTTAAAGTATTGGGTCCAAGTGTTTTAAGCTGATCACATAGGCCTGATAATCTTGTTGATTATCAAGCTTAAGTGAGGGTTAAAGCTCTTGTTGATATAGTTGTTATTTAAGTTTTAAGAAAATAAAAAAAAATAAGTTTTTTTATTTTCAGTCAAATAAGCCATAGGCAGCTTAGCTGATAAGCTGGCTTATAGCTTATTTGCCTTGTGAAAATCTCACTCTACTTGTTCTCTCTCCTTGTTTGGTGGTGAGTGTGCAGGGTCATAACAAGATCAACCATCATCATCATCATTACTTCCATTTGTTTTCAAACAGCCAAATAGTCTGCACAGACCTGGGTCTGTTTGGAGAAGGCATAGCAGCCTTAGTGGGACCTAGATGTGGGTCCCACAAGGTAACTTCCTAAGTTCATTGTTCAAGTTTTGGTTAAGTGTATGATTTTTTTAGATTTATGTGATTTTTGATGAATTTTTGTGCTACTGCTTGCTTGTGTGTTGAATCTGCTTGATTAGGTCTTTTACTGATTATTATGCATGTTAGAAGTATTTATATTCAGTTTGAATAGGATTTGCTTAGATTTGGTTTGAAAAAAGTGAAATCTGAATTTTAAAGGGGTGTTTGGATTAGGGTTTAAGTAGGGTTAAATGTTATGAATCTTGCTTGAAATCCTTGTTTATTTACTCACTTGGTAGTTATTAGGGTGTATGTTAGTTTGGGCTTCTATTTGGTGAAGTTTAAAACAATTGCATGCTTAAAATTTTGAAAAATAGCCAAGAATCAGAAAAGTGCTTGGTTTGACTGATTTTGGTAAAATTTGTTCCTCAAATCTTGAAATCTGCTAGGGTAGGGTATTAAGTAGGATTGTGTATTATTTTTATGTTATTTGGTTAGAATTTGTGAAAATTTTGAGCTGTTGAAATTCACATTTGTGCCAATTGATTCAGTAATCAGTCACTTGACCAACTTGTATGCTTAATCAGTAACATAATTTGCCATTTTGCTCTTGAATTAGTGTTAGACTTGTGTTTTTGTGCATTTGCTTGACTCTCTATACTCAACTGAGTATAGGGGTGCCCTTCTTGTCCAATCAAACACCACAAAAATCCAAAAACAAGTCCTCTTGTTAAATCTGCACATGTGAAGAAATACACTCTTGTGTTCATCAGTAAAATTCATAACTGGGCACGTTTTTTATTCTTATAGCTTTTAATCTAGTCTAAATTATATCAAAAGTTTGTTTAGAGTGAATTAGAGTTACTGTGTTTGAGTATTTTAAGTTTAAAAAAAAGAAAAAAAAAGTTTAGCAAAAAGGACGTGGCCAGGACTCGAACCTGCGCCACTCCTCTCACAACACACACAACTTACCAGCGTGCCCTTGGGTCTTTTACTGCTAAGTACTCAAACCAACATCTATTTAACCTCTCTTTGGTTTGGGCTTATTAATTAAAGTCGTGGCTTAATAAGCTCATAAGAGCTTATTTGTTAAGCGTTTTTGCCCATTTTCATTTTTCTATTTTTTGTTTGATAACTTAGGATTTTTCTGGCCAAAGTTTGAATTTTTAACTTTCCTTATTTATTTTTTATTAATTTTTAATCACCCGTTTTTAATTAATTAGATTAAAAATAGCAACAGTAGTTTTAAAATTTTATAAAAATTATTTTTAGGTTTTATTTAAGTAACTTGAGGTTTACAGCTATTAAGTTTTCAAAAAGTCTTATTTTTGATTTTATAGGATTTTAGGGTTTTTATCCAACTTTAAAATTTAATATAAAATTATTAAATAGGTTTTAGAAACTTTTAATTGCATATCTGTCTTAGTTACATTATTTAAGATTTTTGGTATTTTTTTAGAATTTTTTAGTAAACTTTGAATTTTTTGAATATTTTATTATTATTTTATTATTAAAAATTGAAAGTTAGTTTTTTCTACTTTTTTTTCATTTTTCCTAGATTATAGTCACTTAATTAGGAATTTTGTAACTTTCCAATTATTTTTAGGGCTTTTCAATTATTTTCTAGAATTAATTTAAGTTTTAATTGATTTTAATAGTTTTTAAGTGTTTAAAAATAGTTTTATTTGGTTTTAAAATTAAAAAAAATATTTTTTTAGCTTAATTAGGATATTTTTGAGGTTTACAAACTTTAAAATCTTGTTTAGGGCTTTTTAATAATTAATTTTGATTTTTAGGGCTTTAATTAGCATTAAAAAGTCATTATCTAATTAATTAAAAGGTTTTAGCAAGTTTGGATTTTTTGTAGACTCTTAGAATAGTATTGTGGATTTTTAGTAATTTTTAGGAATTTTTAGGTTAAAATTTTAATTTTTGCACTATTTACGGTTTTGCGTGATCGCCTTTTTCGTCTTAGTTTAATCCGTCTTCGTAACCGTCTTTCTCTTCTAATCCCATTTCTTTCTTTCTTTTTTATTCATATAATCACAAATCAAAATCATCTCTTAACACAACGCACTTGCGTCCTCGAGAACGAACTCACTCTTATTTGGGTCATAACTTGTGGTTTTCCTAAACCACTCGTTAATACTTTCCCTTTTTGCTCTCTTTTCCTAAAGGGTACAAAAACTCTACATCATTTTGGCGCCGCTGCCGGGGATGCGTGTTTTGTTTTGATTTGAACGTTGTTGTTTTTATATATAGCCATAATAGTATTTGTATTAGTATCACTCTACTAATACGTATTATCGATTTTTCGTTTTTTGTGAATACTATTACTATATTGTATACGTAGAACAATAAATTCACAAGTACTCCAAATACGTGAGAAATCACAACCTTGACTTGGGAGGTCATTACCCAATCATTGTATTCGAATCTCAAACCAAAGAAAAAGGCAAAAATAGATAAATACTTTCGTGAAGCTCGATTTTGAAAGATACAAACTATAAGGTGGGTATAAGGCGGTTGTATTTCACGACCTAAAGGAAAAAGGCTCTTAAGTGCTTCGCGCCGCCTCATTTCCTCCGCTTGCTTGTGCGTATTTTGAGATTGAGAGCTAATCGAGGGTTTTGCCGCCCAAAGTATTACTAAGTATCATATATATTTTCTTGGTTTCATTTGATTAAACCCTCTTGAACGATTTGGTGTTCCACCATCGTTCTAAATTCATCGAAGGCGTTCACTTCACGTGATCGTTTTCATTCCTTGAGGCTTCTTTAAACGAGAGATTTGATTAAGGAGGAGATTTGTAGATTTGTGTCTACCTAATACATTCCACAAAATCCAAAAAAAGTTAAAAACAATCAAAGACCACAAAAAAATTGAAAAAGTAAAAACACCAAAAAGAATCTTCTTTGCTCGCCTTCTCGTTGTACGTGACGTTTATGCAAACTCGCTCCAAAGCAAGACGTGCTCGTAAACGAAGAAACAAATCAACCACTCCTTCTAGTGAGGAGTCTCCTATTGACGAACCCATCGTAGTGAAAGAAGCACCCATGGCTAATCGAACTATGATGGAGTTGCTTCAAGCACCCACCGAGGGTTATGGAGAAGCGATTGTGATTCCCGCTATCCTTGCGGAGAACTTTGAGGTTAAGACGGGTTTGTTGTCCATGATTCAAAACAACAAGTTTCGAGGTGACGAAAAGGACAACCCTCATAACCACATTCGCCAATTTAATCGTCTCACCGCCACTTGCAAGTTTAAGGACGTCTCTAACGACTCGATTAATATGATGCTTTTTCCGTATTCCTTAGCGGGGCCCGCAAAAATTTGGTTAGAGAAAGAGCCACCCAATTCTATATTGACGTGGAAGGATCTCGTTTCAAAATTCGTGAACCAATTTTTTCCGCCCTCTAAGACTATGCACAAATGTCCTCATCATGGTTTTTCCGACTTGCATCAAATTGACACGTTTTACAATGGCTTGAACGATCATGAGCATGATTATCTTAATGCCGCCGCGGGTGGTATTTTTTTATGTAAGACGGTCGAGGAAGCATTGTTAATCATTGAGAATAGGTCTAAGGTCTATAGTCCTCGTAGCACGTCGAGTGTTCGTAAGACTTCGTCTTCGCCTTCGCCTTCATTGTCACACACCGTTGATGCTTGCCAAATCGAGGTTAATTTGGAGAACAAGATTTTTGATAAGCTTAAGGGATTGTTAATTGAGTTTAAAGTTGGTGAACAACCCACTCCCGCTACGGCTAAAGCGGTTGAGGTTTCTTGTATGTATTATGGTGGAGCTCACGATTATTCCGAGTGCATTACCAACGGTGGTAACACTTCGAGTGCCTTCGCGGCCGCGGGACCAAAACGGTCAAGTTCCCCGCACTAATCAATTGACTCCACCGGGTTTTCCACCAAATCAAAATGCTAACAATTATCGAAACAATCAAGTTGGTTACCAAAGCAATCAAAGGAACAATTACAAGGGTAATAACAACTATGGGAATCAAGGAAGTAGTAGCCAATTGCAAAATCAAAACCAAAACCGTAATTTTCAAAACACAAGTCAAGGTCTTCAAAATGTTTACACTAAAGAACTTCCAATGGACTTTTTGAATTACGCTACGGCAAATTATAAGATTTTGGAAAACATTCAAGAGCAATTGGCTAGTCAAGCTAGGGACACGGCTAAAAACACCAAGGAGTTAGCTAATTTTGTGAAGGAAAATCTTAACATGAGAAATGAGTTGAAAAATGATTTTGCTAATCAAATTAGAGGTCAAAACAATAAAATTGAACAAAGTCATGCTAGGCTTGAACAAAGAATTGACCAAAAAGCCGCTAGTCAAGATGCTAAGTTTAATAGTCAAGATGCTAAGCTTGATGCCATTTTAGAAGCCGTCATGGGGAACAAAGCCTCTACTTCGGGAAGTTTGCCTAGTAACACCGTATCAAACCCGAAGGGAGAGATGAAAGTGATTACCACACGAAGTGGTAAGGCACTTAAAGAACCGACTCCTCAACCAATTACTCCAACGGTGGAGGAAATTGAGGAAGAACCCGAGGTGGTGGTCGAAAAGGAGCATATCTCAAGCCCACAAAGTACCGCTCATGCCACACCTACGGTCGACCCTTTACCAACATTGGAACCCGAGATTCCAAAGGTTATGCCTATGCCCCAACCCACACCACCCTTGCCTTACCCATCGAGACTTAGGAAGGAGAAACGACAAGAGCGCGACAACTACCAATTTGAGCTTTTTATGAAAATGTTTCGTGAGTTGCACCTTAATGTGAGTTTCGCCGATTCTTTGGTCATGATGCCTCGATTTGCCGCTAACTTTAAGAGTATGTTGAACAACAAGGAAAAATTGCATCAATTGTCTAGTTGTTCGTCGGTTTATCTTAATCGCATACCTTAAAAAGTCGGTGATCCCGGTAAATTTTTGATCCCTTGTGCAATTAAAGATATGGAAGAATGCTATGCCTTGGCCGATCTTGGTGCTAGCATTAATTTGATGCCACTTGCAATCTTCAAGTCGCTCAATCTTCCTAATCTTACTCCTTCACTAATGTCTATCGAGATGGCCGACCATTCCACGATTCGTGCATGTGGTTTGGCGGAAGACGTTTTTGTGAAAGTGGGGAAGTTCTACTATCCCGTAGAATTTATCGTCGTTGATATCCCCACGGATCCTCAAGTTCCTCTTATTTTAGGTCGTTCGTTTTTAGATACGTCTATGGCTTTAATTGATGTGCATGCTAGAAAGATCACCTTACGTTTCAACGACGAGGAACTTGTTATAAACGCAACTCAAAATTCTCAACTTTCTCATGTTTATTCCGTTGCTACAATAAACCTCGTTGATATGATCGACGTGGTTTGCGAGGAATTTTCACAAGAAGTTTTAGGGTTTGGTGATGAAGAAACTAGTGGAAATCCCACTATGTTAGATCCAATTCTTGATAATTCGACACCAACCTTCACTCCATTTGAAGGTGGTGGTTTTACGTTGGAAGAATGCAATGTTCCACGTACTTGTGACGAAGACCTCGACAACGATGAGGACTTCTCGATTATCAAGGACTTTCTAAACGATTTCCCATTTCCTCCACCCGAGGAGGTTATGAGTATCGAGCCCAAATCTTCACTTGAGGAACCACCTATCCTCGAGTTGAAAGATTTACCTCCTCACCTCGAATATGTCTATTTGGAGGAGGACGACAAGTTGCCGGTTATTATTGCGAAGGAACTTTCGAATGATGAAAAAACCGCACTTGTCGATGTTCTAAAGGACCACAAAGGGGCGATTGCGTGGAAGTTATCCGACATTAAGGGAATCGATCCCAAGTTTTGTACCCACAAAATCTTAATGGAGGAGGATTTCAAGCCCACAATCCAAAGTCAAAGGAGGGTGAACCCCAAAATTCACGACGTCATCAAAAAGGAGGTCCTTAAACTCCTTGACGCGGGAATGATTTACCCTATTTCCGATAACCCTTGGCTGAGTCCTATTCATTGTGTCCCTAAAAAGGGAGGGATGACCGTTGTGCCAAACGATGCCAACGAGTTGATTCCCACTAGACTCGTGACCGGATGAAGAGTGTGCATTGACTATCGAAAGTTAAATGAAGCCACTCGAAAAGACCATTTTCCCTTGCCCTTCATGGACCAAATGTTGGAGAGTCTTGCGGGAAACGATTTCTATTGCTTTTTAGATGGTTTTTCCGGTTACTTCCAAATTCCCATCGATCCTCGTGATCAAGAAAAAACTACGTTTACGTGTCCATATGGAACATTGCCTATCGTAGAATGCCATTCGGACTTTGTAATGCACCTGGAACCTTTCAACGGTGAATGATGGCTATTTTTCATGATATGATCGAGAAGACGATGGAAGTCTTCATGGATGACTTTTCCGTGTTTGGTAATTCGTTCACTTCGTGTTTGTCGAACCTAGAGAGAATGTTAAAACGTTGTGAGGAAACCAACCTTGTGCTCAATTGGGAAAAATGTCATTTTATGGTTAAGAGTGGAATCGTCTTAGGGCACAAGGTCTCAAAAGCGGGGATTGAGGTAGATCAAGCTAAGGTAGACGTCATCGCCAAATTACCTCATCCCAAAACCGTTAAGGGAGTTAGGAGTTTCCTAGGCCACGCGGGCTTTTATCGTTGATTCATCAAGGATTTTTCAAAGATTTATCGACCCATTACACATCTTCTTGAAAAAGAGGCACGTTTTGTCTTTGACGAAGATTATGTACGAGCCTTTGAAATCCTTAAGAGGAAACTTACCGAAGCTCCCATTCTTGTTGCTCCCAATTGGAGCCTCCCCTTTGAGCTTATGTGTGATGCTAGTGATTACGTTATTGGGGCCGTTTTGGGGCAACGTCATGATAAGCACTTCTTGCCTATTTACTATGCTAGTAAGACGATGACCGAGGCTCAACTAAAATACACTACAACGGAAAAGGAGTTCCTTGCCGTGGTGTATGCATTTGAGAAGTTCCGATCTTACCTCTTCTTGACGAAATGCATAGTGTATACGGACCATTCGGCTATCAAGTATCTCATGGCAAAGCAAGATGCTAAGCCTAGATTACTTCGTTGGATTCTCCTCCTTCAAGAATTTGATCACACCATCGTTGACAAAAAAGGAGCCGAGAATCTAGCGGCCGATCATCTTTCTCGTTTGGAAGATCCTCACCAAAGTGTTTACGAGCCCAAGGAAATCACCGAAACATTTCGGCTCGAGACACTTGGTGTAGTGAATTCTAAGCTTGATTCTTCTACCCCATGGTTTGCGGATTTTGCAAATTACCATGCGGGTAACTTCATCATTAAGGGTATGACGACTCAAGAAAAACGAAAATTCTTTCGTGACGTCAAGTTCTACTTTTGGAACGACCCTTACTTGTTTCGAACTTGTGCAGATCAAATCATCTGACGTTGTGTATTTGGCACCGAAGCTTCTAACATCCTTAGAGCTTGCCATGAGGGACCCACGGGTGGTCACCACGGTGCTAATCTCACGGCTAAGAAGGTGTTTGATGTCGGCTTCTTTTGCCCTACTATTTACCGAGATGCACAAGATCTTGTGAAGTCGTGTGATGCATGCCAACGACAAGGAAAAGCCTCACAAAAAGATGAAATGCCACAAAATATCATCCAAGTGTGTGAGATCTTTGACGTTTGGGGTATAGACTTTATGGGGCCGTTCCCATCATCTCGTGGTAATAAGTACATCCTTGTTGCGGTTGACTACCTATCTAAGTGGGTGGAGGCCAAGGCCTTGCCCACAAATGATGCTCGTGTGGTAGTCAAGTTTTTGAAGCAATTGTTTTCTCGGTTTGGAACCCCTCGTGCTATCATAAGCGATCGTGGAACCCATTTTTGTAACGACCAATTTGAAAGGGTTCTAAGGAAATATGGGGTTACACATCGGCTTTCTACGGCTTATCACCCACAAACGAGTGGGCAAGTCGAGGTTTCAAACCGAGCGTTGAAGAGGATCTTGGAGAGATCCGTTGGGGAAAACCGACAAACTTGGTCGGATAAGTTGGACGATGATTTATGGGCCTTTAGGACCGCTCATAAAACGCCCATTGAGTGCACTCCCTATAAGCTTGTGTATGGAAAGAATTGTCATTTGCCTATCGAATTAGAACACAAGGCTTATTGGGCCCTAAAGCATTGTAATGATGATATGGAGACCGCGGGAAAACACCGGAAAATGCAATTGAATGAATTAGATGAATTGAGGGACATTGCTTATGAAAATTCATTGATTTATAAAGAGAAAACTAAAAAGTTGCATGATTCAAAAATTACAAACCGGGTTTTTAACATTGGGGATCAAGTTTTGCTTTTTAATTCAAGATTAAAAATCTTTTCCGGTAAATTGAAATCCCGTTGGTCCGGTCCATTCACCCTGACTCAAGTGTTTCCGTATGGGACCATCGAGCTAGCTCAAGATGATGTTCCTAACTTCAAGGTGAATGGACATAGGTTGAAGCACTACTTTGGCGGGGAAGTTCCATCCTTGAACTACCTAGACCAAGTCACCTTCCCCAATGATAATTAGTATTGAGGGGATCGAGTCGAGCTCATGACTCGATAATCAAAAACGAGGTGCCTCGTGGGGGAGTCCCATGCTTATCCTATGTACATATTATCGCTTTCTAATGTAGCTTACGTGTGGGGATTTGTGCCCTTCCAACCTTTGTTCCGTGGTTGTTTGTGAATTGTGGTTTTTAGATCATGATCTTCACGATTGGAGCCTCTCGTTTTCGTTTTATGGGAGCACTCGATCGTTTGCTTTGGAGACATTTCTCAATATCCATGATATATCCTTTTGATGTTCTAACCTTAGGTTTTTAGCACACTTCATAAACGGCTATTAATTTATTGGTTACACCCTTTCCATGCTAGATTAGGCATTCGACTACGTCTCTAGTATGGGGGTGTTTGCACCCCTAGACTCGAAACATTGAGGACAATGTTTAACTTTAGTATGGGGGGTGAATAGATACTTGCTTTGCCAAACCTTCACGCTTTCCAAAGTTTATCTTTTTGTTTATCGTTTTTGTTGCAAAATAAGGCTAAAAATGGCCAAATTTTAAATTTTTCTCTTGTTTTATAAGTGTTTGAAGACACGAATGTAGGTTTTCCGATGGCGAGAATAAGAGTAATTTTTTACTCGACCGTGCGTGTTGAGCACTTAGCTTTGATTCCTTAACTACACATTAGGCTAAGTCTCTTAAATAAGGACGAGAAATGATAGAGTTAATTATAAGTTACTATGCTAAACGTAGAGTACTCGTATTCTTTCAAAAACTCATGTGTTCTCGTTGTTTGCTTATTCTCCCTTCGCATGTAAATATTTTTTGCTTAATAAATATTGACTTAGCGGTTTAGTTAGGATTGTTGGGTTTCTAGTCTTTTCTAGTAGCTTCCGTGTAATTAAATTAGGAAGACATTAAGGTATCGCCAGCGTCACGGTTTTGAAGTATTGGCACCCGAATAATCGAAAGCTTCACCCAATAATAAGATTTCAAGTGCTCACCAAAATCTAGCAAACAATTTGAAGCCCCACAAGGCCGAAAAATCTATGCAAAATTGAAAGTGAATCAAGCCTTAATCTTCGAAGCTTTAAAGATCCAAAATTCGCTTTAGCGTGAGGATATACGTCTTTGGCTAATAAAACCACCGATGAGGCGGATAATAAAAGGCAAGGCAAGACCGAAGTCATAATAAAAGCTTCATGGCGAAGTTGAATAAAAGATGGAGGTAAACCAAAGATAATAAGGCCCTTCCGTTAGGGGGCGTATAAAATTCTTGGTAATAAGTCTCATGTTCAAAACCGTTATAAAACCGTGTTTATCGATCCTTCTTGTTAACTTAATTTTTTAACATCGTTGTCTATTAGGAGGGGTTATTGATTTGATGGTCTTAGTTACACCGTTAGGACTCTATTTTTAGACCTAAATCTCTATTATCGCATAAGTCAAGCGATGTATCCTCTTGAAACATTCAAGACATAATAAAATATAAGAGATACAACTTAGGAATAATGGGAGGATAAGTACGTGATTAGGGCATATGAGTAGTGTTAGCATTACTAACTTATAATGACAATGATCTCGTTGCACGCTTGGCATGGAATTGGAGTGAAAAACGAGGACGATGAAATTATTTCTAACGAAGCATTCACGTGTTCTTATTCTATGAACCTAAACGTCCCTTTTTGCGATGAAAATCATACATTATGTCTAAAACGCAAGTAGTAGTAATAGTAGTAGTGTAGCTAGTTTATCAATCAATAAAGTGAATAAAAATGAATTTTGGAGATGCTATGATACTTTATTCTAGCATTGCGTGAGGGCACGGCAATGGTTTAGTATGGGGGAGTGATGAGACTGCTTTTATACATAGTCTCATCGTCTAAATTGGGCTTAAAATGCATTAAATATCATCAAAATACCCAAATATATGCTTGTGTTTGTTGCTTGTGTATTTTAGGTACGGATATTGAGAAAATGACAAAATATCACAAGAATCAGTCAAAAACGAACACGGGAAACGAAGCCGCACGATGAACCAAGCCCTAATAAAGAATTTTCCAAGAAAACCCTTGAAGATTTGAAGAATTATGAAGAAGGGTCCTCCAATATGGAAGAATTGACACTTTATACCCTTGTATCTTCATAATTACAAGTTTGGTCCCTAAAGTTTGTCAAAATTACAAAAAGGACCCTTAACTTTGAAGAATTGGCAAATTTAGTCCCTCAACAAAACTAAATTGTCAATAATGGTCCTATAAGAAGTCAACAAACAGGTCAAAACCTTGAATTATCAAAAATGTACAAGTTCAGTCCTTGAAGATTGAAGAAATTACATTTGAAGTCCTTGTTAAAAGTTTAAAAAGTACTTGTGCCAAAAGTGTCAATCTGCCAAAGTATTTAACAAAGGAATGGAAGTTTTTGTTGGTTATTTACAATGTGAAGACATTAAGAGAATCAAGGGGCCATTTCAGTCAAACATCCCAACTCACCCCAGCCAATCAGTTTGCCACATCACTCCACTCCACCACTCACACCTTCACACCTCACCATCCACACCACGTCAGATCCCACTACCCTTAATCTTTTTATTTTTAAACTGATTTTATATTAATTAAATTGGGGGGAAACGCCTACTATTCACCCTCCATCCCTAATTACCCCCTAATCGTCACACATAAACCCTAATCCCCATTTACACAAACCAAAGGGTTTTGGTCCCATTCTTTCCAGATCATTAATCAACCCGACCCTAAATCAAACCCACAGCCCAGAAAACCCTCACCATCATCCAAGACCCCACCCCCATGTGGCCTGTAGCAAGCAAACAAAAGGAGGACAGCACATCAACGCCTCATGGCAATTTCGTGTTCCCCAATGGTTTGTTGGACGCCTAGGATCGTTTTTTACATCACTTCCATGCCACAACAAGCCAAATATCCTCACATGGCACTCTTGACAAATTCAAAAACAAGCATCTTCCTGGCATCAAAAAGATTCGACAAGGGCAATAGAGGAAGTTCACAGCATTAGGGTTTAATATTTTTCTGCTTTCTAGAACCTTGTAAGCCTCTATATAAAGGCATTTAGGATTTTCATTGTAAGTTGTTCTTTTTCCTTCTCCTTGGTCAAAGCCTTGTAAATCCAGTTTTGTTTAATGAAATGAAATGGTATTGAGTTATTGACGAGAAACAAAAGATCCACATTTACTTTCCATTGCATTTTTTAAAATTTTCAACTTAAAATTTTATATTAAGTTTCTGTTTGGTGACTTAAGCTGTTAAGTTTTAAAGTATTGGGTCCAAGTGTTTTAAGCTGATCACATAGGCCTGATAATCTTGTTGATTATCAAGCTTAAGTAGGGTTAAAGCTCTTGTTGATATAGTTGTTATTTATGTTTTAAGAAAAAAAAATCAGTTTTTTTCTTTTCAGTCAAATAAGCCATAGGCAGCTTAGCTGATAAGCTGGCTTATAGCTTATTTGCCTTGTGACAATCTCACTCTACTTGTTCTCTCTCCTTGTTTGGTGGTGAGTGTGCAGGGTCATAACAAGATCAACCATCATCATCATCATTACTTCCATTTGTTTTCAAACAGCCAAATAGTCTGCACAGACCCGGGTCTGTTTGGAGAAGGCATAGCAGCCTTAGTGGGACCTGGATGTGGGTCCCACAAGGTAACTTCCTAAGTTCCTTGTTCAAGTTTTGGTTAAGTGTATGATTTTTTTAGATTTATTTGATTTTTGATGAATTTTTGTGCTACTGCTTGTTTGTGTGGTTAATCTGCTTGATTAGGTCTTTTACTGATTATTATGCATGTTAGAAGTATTTATATTCAGTTTGAATAGGATTTGCTTAGATTTGGTTTGAAAAAAGTGAAATCTGAATTTTAAAGGGGTGTTTGGATTAGGGTTTAAGTAGGGTTAAATGTTATGAATCTTGCTTGAAATCCTTGTTTATTTACTCACTAGGTAGTTATTAGGGTGTATGTTAGTTTGGGCTTCTATTTGGTGAAGTTTAAAACAATTGCATGCTTAAAATTTTGAAAAACAGCCAAGAATCAGAAAAATGCTTGGTTTGACTGATTTTGGTAAAATTTGTTCATCAAATCTTGAAATCTGCTAGGGTAGGGTATTAAGTATGATTGTGTATCATTTTTAAGTTATTTGGTTAGAATTTGTGCAAATTTTGAGCTGTTGAAATTCACATTTGTGCCAATTGATTCAGTAATCAGTCACTTGACCAACTTGTATGCTTAATCAGTAACATAATTTGCCATTTTGTGCTTGAATTTGTGTTAGACTTGTGTTTTTGTGCATTTGCTTGACTCCCTATACTCAACTGAGTATAGGGGTGCCCTTCTTGTCCAATCAAACACCACAAAAATCCAAAAACAAGTCCTCTTGTTAAATCTGCACATGTGAAGAAATACACTCTTGTGTTCATCAGTAAAATTCATAACTGGGCATGTTTTTGATTCTTATAGCTTTTAATCTAGTCTAAATTATATCAAAAGTTTGTTTAAAGTGAATTAGAGTTACTGTGTTTGAGTATTTTAAGTTTAAAAAAAAAGAAAAAAAAAAGTTTAGCAAAAAGGACGTGGCCAGGACTCGAACCTGCGCCACTCCTCTCACAACACACACAACTTACCAGCGTGCCCTTGGGTCTTTTACTACTAAGTACTCAAACCAACATCTATTTAACCTCTCTTTGGTTTGGGCTTATTAATTAAAGCCGTGGCTTAATAAGCTCATAAGAGCTTATTTGTTAAGCATTTTTGCCCATTTTAATTTTTCTATTGTTTGTTTGATAACTTAGGATTTTTTTGGCCAAAGTTTGAATTTTTAACTTTCCTTATTTATTTTTTATTAATTTTTAATCACCCGTTTTTAATTAATTAGATTAAAAATAGCAACAATAGTTTTAAAATTTTATAAAAATTGTTTTTAGGTTTTATTTAAGTAACTTGAGGTTTACAGCTATTTAAGTTTTCAAAAAGTCTTATTTTTGATTTTATAGGATTTTAGGGTTTTTATCCAACTTTAAAATTTAATATAAAATTATTAATTAGGTTTTAGAAACTTTTAATTGCATTTCTGTCTTAGTTACATTATTTAAGACTTTTGGTAATTTTTTAGAATTTTTTAGTAAACTTTGAATTTTTTTGAATTTTATATTATTATTTTATTATTAAAAATTGAAAGTTAGTTTTTTCTACTTTTTTCATTTTTCCTAGATTATAGTCACTTAATTAGGAATTTTGTAACTTTCCAAATATTTTTAGGGCTTTTCAGTTATTTTCTAGAATTAATTTAAGTTTTAATTGATTTTAATAGTTTTTAAGTGTTTAAAAATAGTTTTATTTGGTTTTAAAATTAAAAAAAAATACTTTTTAGCTTAATTAGGATATTTTTGAGGTTTACAAACTTTAAAATCTTGTTTAGGGCTTTTTAATAATTAATTTTGATTTTTAGGGCTTTAATTAGCATTAAAAAGTCATTATCTAATTAATTAAAAGGTTTTAGCAAGTTTGGATTTTTTGTAAACTCTTAGAATAGTATTGTGGATTTTTAGTAATTTTTAGGAATTTTTAGATTAAAATTTTAATTTTTGCACTATTTACGGTTTTGCGTGATCGCCTTTTTCGTCTTAGTTTAATCCGTCTTCGTAACCGTCTTTCTCTTCTAATCCCATTTCTTTCTTTCTTTTTTATTCATATAATCACAAATCAGAATCATCTCTTAACACAACGCACTTGCCTCCTCGAGAACAAACTCACTCTTATTTGGGTCATAACTTGTGGTTTTCCTAAACCACTCGTTAATACTTGTCCTTTTTGCTCTCTTTTCCTAAAGGGTACAAAAACTCTACATCAAAGATCAGCCCTTGAATTACCCAAAAATGGCAAAAACAACCCTTATAACCCTTTTGGAAAAGTCTTGTGCCAAAATTGTCAAGTTGTGGAAGTTATTTACAAAGGAAATGAAGTTTCATGGCTGAAAAATGTTTTATACCTTTTTCACCAAAGAACAAGGAATGAAATGGCCAATCTAAAACTTTCAAACCCAAAAATGCGCCAAACATACAACTTTCCCCCAATTTTGGATCAAATGCACTACTTTTTACCTTTTTCACCACCCAGAATTTACTCCACTTAAACATGGGGTAATTTTCAATTACCTTTGCACACACTTGATTCACATGTGCAGAAACACGTCCCAACCTAAAAACCCTTAATCCCACTCACTATGGACCCCACCCCCAATTCCCGTTTAACCAATCACATGACTACTTGCCCTCCAAGTCATCCAACGTGGAAAAATCAACAGCTGAGAGTCCTTGCTTCATTCCAAAGCTAAAATGAACATCCAAGATCACTTTGGACAGCTCACACCAAGAAAACGTCTAGAATGCTCAAGGATAGAATAGTAATTTCACTTCTAGGGTTTGTGAATAGTGCTAGCATTGGCATTTGCCTATAAATAGACTCCTCAACCTGTGAGAGAGCTTTTGTTCCAGTTTCAGGCTATTAATCTTTGTAATTCCTTTTTAAATTAATAAAAGTTGATTTTCTGAATTTTGAAATCTCTTTGATATTTGTTAAAAGTTGGTGTTGGAATAGCCTGATTCTGAGTTCCATAATCTTGTTTGAAGGTTTTTGAGGCCAGGTTTTAAGTGATAAAGCTTGTGCTTCAAATATCAGAAAGTCTTGTTTATTTTGATCTCACTTGTTGGTTTGTTCTTTTTAGAAGCATTGGAAGCTGGTACTTGTTCTGCTAGTACCTAAGCTCAAACAATCCAGGGCCTGGATGTAGGTCTTGGAGGTTTGCACCTTCTTCCCTTTTCATTTTCTCTCTTATTTTTCTGATTTTGGTGATTATTGCATGATAGTTGGTGAATCTGTGATTTGATGGTTGATTATTGTTCATTTGGATTTGTTTGATGTTTATAAGGGGTTGTTAGTTTGATTTGTGGTTTGAAACTGGATAATCCTTTGAAAAATTATGAAAACAGGTTTTTAAGGGGTGTTTGGGTCAACTGCATAATTTGGATTTGTGGTGTTGTGAGTGTTAGTTATGTGTTTCTATTTGTTGGTACATGCTTATCTGGTATACTTGGTCATATTGCTGCAATATTTGTGGTTTGAAACACCTTGATTCATAAAAAGGATCTAAAATCTTGTTTACTTGGTAAAATTGGCTAGGATTTTGAGGAAACCTAGATCTAATCATAGACTAGGGTTAACAAGTGTTAAATCAAGGTTAACTACACCAGGGAAACAGATTTGAGTGCCTGAAATTGGATCTAGTGTCAAATAGATCAGCAAATAGGTTTCTGCATATGCACTTTTTTCATCAGTAACTTTATCTGCTTTGATCTTGTTATTTACTTTGATTCAGTGTTTGATATAAGTTTGTTTGTGCTTATTCATAGTTTATATAGCTTGTGTATGCATCTTGTTGAGTTTGGTTGGCTTATTCAGGCTTAATCTGCTTATTATTGCATAACTGCTTATTTTCCATGTATGTGGTGTATCTGGTGACTGTTTGATTGATCCTGGCTTATTGTGTGAACCAAATTTGGATTTTCTTGTTGCTATTGACTCCTTGTGATTCACTGATCACAAGGGTGCCCTTGTTTCCAATTGAATCCAACTAAATCTCTCTAAAAAGCTTGGTCAAAAAGTCAAAGCAGTGGGAACTAGTTCCTACTGAAAGTTGCCACTGCTAGTGTTAATTGGGTTTCAGCTTATCAATAAGCTATAATAGCTTATTTTAACCAGCAACAACTTGGATTTTGTAATAGGTGCTCATTATTTGACCCTTTTGTTCATACTGGAGCATTTGGTGGGTTTACTTTAGGGTTTGACTAGAAAACCAACTTAATTGACTTTTTCATAAGTGCTTATTGGCTTATTCTGGCTTATTGGTTTTGCTTATTGGAATTTTGTTGATTGTTTTGGCTTATTGAGTTCATTTGTGACATTTTGCAAGTTGAATCAAGTCTTGAGGTGCCTTATTTCTCAAAAACGACTATTTTGTCTTTTAGTGAAATATTACTTTGCTTATTTCTGGCTTATTGAGTGTGCTTTTTCAAAATTTCTTTTTACAGATCTCTTAAGCATCCCAAAAGAAGGTTGTTTGTCAAATTAGAGCTTATGGCATTATCTTATTGCTTAATGGGCTAAAAAGCCCAATAAGGATAAGCTGTTTGCTTATTAAGCTGTGATAAGCTCACATTCAGCTTTTGGGCCTTTAGAGTTTTGTGTTTAGAATCAAATTTTGAGTCAGATTGGGCTTTTCTAAGTCAATTGGGCCAGGTTTGACTTTTTGGGCTAAAAAGCCCATTTGTGTTGACTGAATTTGGTTTTGGCCCATTTGAGGGCCTAATAGGGGTATTCTGGTCATTTCACTTTGATTTTCTGTTTATTTAGGTTAAAATAAACTAGGTTTCAAGTTTTTAGAATTTTTTATAAATTTTGGATTTTTAATATTATTTTATTATTATTTTTCAAATTTCACATTTTTCAACTTTTTACATTTTTCTTAGCTTAAATACATTAAAATAGGATTTTTGCAACTCTTAGAATAATTTTATCACTTTTAGATTAATTTTTATAATTATTTTAAGTTTTAATAGTTTTTAAATCATTTAAATAGTTTTAATTAGTTTAAAAATTTCTAAAAATAGTTTTTAATCTTTTTAGGTCATTTTAGAGGTTTACCAATTGAAAAATCTTTATTTGGGCTTTTTGATAATTTATTTGATTTTTAGGGCTTTAATTAGCATTTAAAAATTGAATATTTAATTATTTAAAAGGTTTGAAAAAGTTTTGATCATTGGTAAACTCTTAGTTTATTTATTTTGATTTTTGGTAAATTTTTGGTAATTTTTAGAATTAATTTTTATTTTTGTAGTTTTTACGGTTTTACGTTTCGTCGCCGTAGTATTAATTTCACGTCTTCGTCATCTTCTTTTCTCATCCCCTTCTAAACCAATTATTAATCTCAAACATTCAACGAGTTTTTCACACACATATACCTCCTTGGGAAACGAACTTTCACACCACAAGGGTCATTAGTGCTTGATTTTCCTAAATCATCACTTAATACTTACCGCTTTTACGCACCTTTTCCTAAAAGTGTGAAAACACAACCTTAATAGGGATTTGATCTCCTAATTATTGTATTCGGATCTCAAACAAAAGAAACAGGCAAAAATAGATAAATACTTTCGTGAAGCTCGATTTTGAAAAATACAAAGTATAAGGTGGGTATAAGGCGGGTATTATAAAATATACCCTAAGGAAAAAGGCTCTTAAGTGCTTCGCGCCGCCTCGTTTCCCCGCTTGCTTGTGAGTATTTTGAGATTGAAGGCTAATCGAGGGTTTTGCCGCCCAAAGTATTATTACGTATAATATATTTGCTTGGTTTCTTTGTGATTAAACCCTCTTGAACAATTTGGTTTTCACCAAAGTTCTAAAGTTATTCGAAGGCGTTCACTCCACGTGATCGTTTTCATTCCTTTGAGGCTTCTTTAATCAAGAGTTTGATTCGAGGAGAGATTTGGTAGATTGTTGTCTACGAAGATACACCAAAATCTAAAAAAATTAAATACAATCAAAAACACAAAAAAATTGAAAATTCACAAAACACCCACAAAGAATCTTCTTTGCTCACCTCCCATTCTTCGTGAAGTTTATGATCACTCGTAATCAAGCAAAACGAGCTCGTAAACGTCTTCAAAAGCAAGCCAATCAAGAGACGTTGATTGAAGAACAACCTCCAATTGTTGAACCTATTGTAGAACAAGAAGTCGTCATGGCTAATCGTACTATGATGGAGTTGCTACAAGCACCCACCGAGGGTTTTGGAGAGGCCATTGTGATTCCCGCCATCCTTGCGGAGAATTTAGAGATTAAGACGGGTTTATTGTAGATGTTGCAAGCAAATAAGTTTAGAGGTCATGAGAAAGACAACCCGCATTATCACATTAGGAATTTTAATCGTCTCACCGCTACTAGCAAGTTTAAGGATGTTCCACATGACGCCATTAAGATGATGTTGTTTCCATACTCGTTAGATGGACCCGCTATAATTTGGCTTGAGAAAGAACCGCCAAATTCGATTTTGACATGGGGTGATCTCGTTTCTAAGTTTGTGAACAAATTTTTTCCACCATCTAAAACAACACATTTGAAAAATGAGATTTCACGATTTGTGCAAAGAAATAATGAAAGTTTTTCAATGGCATGAGAACGCTTTAAAAAATGTTACATGAATGTCCACACCATGATTTTTCGGAATTGCATCAAACTGATACTTTTTATAATGGGCTTAATGATCATGAACGAGATTACTTGAATGCCGCCGCGGGTGGTAATTTTTTGTGCAAAACGACCGATGAAGCTTTAAAGATTATCGAGAATAGATCTAAGGTTTATAGCCCTCGTAACACACCGAGTGTTGCCAATTTGGGTTCGTCATCGTCGTCATCGTCTCGTAGCATTAATGCCTTACATGATGAAGCTAATGAGGAAAATCGGTTTTTTGATAGATTTGCTAATCTTATGTCCCATTGGAAAGCTCAAGAAGCTTCAAATTCCGCTTCGGTTAAAGCGGTTGCTAAGAGTTGTTTGTCTTGTGGTGGAGCTCATGATCTTTCCGAGTGCATTACCGCGGATGGTAACACTTCGAGTGCTTATGTAGCAACGGGAACTTACAACCAAAACGGTCAAGGTTCCCGCCCAAATCAAGCTCCACCAAATCAAAATGCTAATAACTATCGAAACAACAACCAAGGTGGTAATTACCAAGGCAATTCACGTAACTACAACAAGGGGAATTATCAAAGTGGGAATGGACAAGTCACTAATCAAAATCAAAACCGTGATTTTCAAAACACTACACAAGGTTTTCAAAATGCCCACACTAAAAATCTTCAAGGAGAATTTTTGGATTATGCTAAAGCAAATGATGCTAAATTTGATAACATGCAACGTGAGATGATTAGCTTAAGATCCGAGTTGAAAAACGAGCTTAAAATGAACTTGCTAATGAACTTAAAACTCATGCAAATAAAATGGAAGGAAATGTCCAACGTCTTCAACAAAACCAACAAAAGATGGAATTAGGACAACATGAGATTAAGCAAGAGTTGTTAAAAGCGGATGCTAGGAAATCAAAATTTGAGGACCGAATGGCTAAGATGTTTGAAGCAATCATGTGTAAACCCTCTTCCTCGGGTGGTCTTCCTAGTGATACCATTGCAAACCCGAAGGGAGAAATGAAGGTTATTACTACACGAAGTGGTAAAACTTTCAAGGAACCAATCTCTCGTCCAAGTACTTCTACGGAGAAGGAAATCGAGAAAGAACCCGAGGTGATGGTCGAAAAGGAGTATATCACAAGCCCACGAAGTACCGCTCATACCACACCTACGGTTGAACCAATACCAATTGTGGAACCCGAGTTTCCAAGGCCGTTGCCTAATGTCCAACCCACACCACCCTTACCTTACCCTTCGAGACGTAACAAGGAAAAGGCACAAGAACGGAATAATTATCAATTTGAGCTATTTATGAAAATGTTTCGTGATATACATTTTAACATAAGTTTTGTCGACGCTCTTATCATGATGCCTCGATTCGCCGCAAACTTCAAAAGTATGCTAAACAATAAAGAGAAGTTACAACAATCGTCTAGTTGTTCATCGGTTTTTCTTAGCCGCATACCACAAAAAGTCGGTGATCCCGGTAAATTTTTGATTCCGTGTGCAATTCAAGATATGGAGGAATGCTACGCCTTGACCGATCTTGGTGCTAGTATTAATTTAATGCCTCTTGAGATTTTCAAATCGCTTTCGCTTCCGGCTCTTATTCCTTCGAACATGTCTATCGAGATGGCCGATCATTCTACGATTTTAGCATGTGGAGTATCCGAGGACGTTTTCGTTAAAGTCGGAAAGTTTTACTATCCCGTTGACTTTATCGTTGTAGACATTCCTATCGATCGAAAAGTTCCTCTCATTTTGGGTCGTTCATTTTTGGATACATCAAGAGCACTTATCGATGTTCATGCTCGAAAAATCACCCTACGTTTCAATGAGGAAGAACTTGTCATCAATGCAACACAAAACTCCAATCTTTCTCATGTCTATTCTATTGCAACTTTAAACCATGGTAATCCAACCAATGTCGTTTGCAAAGAATTTTCACCAAGAGTTTTAGGAAATGTCGCCAAAAACAATTTACCATTTCCTCCGCCGGTGGAGGTTATGAGTGTAAAGCCTACAAAGAAGAAACCATCAATACTTGAATCGAAAAATCCTTCGCCTCACCTCGAACATTCATTCTTGAAAAGTGTTGATAAGTTGCCGGTTTCTACGGAAGATCTTTAGGATGATGAATATGTTGACCCCGATGGGGAGGTTTTCTTTGTCGATAAACGTTTTGAGAACTTACCACCACCAAAACCAAAACGATTTTCAAATGTGAGAATTTTTAGTGTGACTAACATCGTCTTAGAAACACCAAATATTTTCGACATAATCAAAAAGGGTTTTCATAAGGAGAGTTTAAAAGATAAAAAAGGAAAAGATTTTAAATGTGATTTAATTGATTTTTCTACAAATCTAACTCCGTCATCACCACGTGATTTGATTGCTACAAGCTCGTCTACTCCTTTTGACGATGCTTTGTGTGGTTTTAGTATGGGGGAAGCCCCTTATGTTCCCTCATCCTTGTCCACCGAGGACGAGATATTTGATCCCGGAATTGCTTATAAAGGAAAATATCGGTCTTCCACCGATGCAATAAATGGAAACTATATCTATTTGCTTGGTACGAGTCTACCTCGAGTAGCTCAAAAGTTTGTCTTACCAATTGTCCCACCCTTCTACTTCTCATCTCTTTTCTTCAAACTCTTTGAGTTTATGGCACATGAAGAAGTGGCGTTGATTTATTTTTCCAATGAAAACGAGAACGCCATCTTCGATCCCGGTATTTTGCATCATTAAAGGACTTAGTCCTTAATACCGGTTTCTTTTTGGGCCTTGTTTATCATGTAAGCCCCATCAAAAAATTGACCATACCATGATTTTCCCTAAATGTTCACATTTTGAGGGGATCGAGTCGAGCTCATGACTCGGTAATCAAAAACGAGGTGCCTCGTGGGGGAGATCCCATGCTCATCCTTTTATGCTTACTATTCACTAATTAGGGGACTTGTACCCTTCAAACTCGTTGTCTCGTGGTTGTTTGTGATTGTATTATCTAGATCATCATCATCATCTACGATTGAAGACTCTCGTGTTCGTTTACGTGAGCCTCCATCGTTTGCTTGAAGAAGTTTTTCACGAATCCACTGACATATCCTTTATTGTTCTAACAATTATCTTTTAGCATAATTAATAAACGGCTTTAGATATATTGTTGATCACCCTTTCCATGCTAGATCCTAAGCATTTGATTCTTCGTCTCTAGTATGGGGGTGCTCCACCCTTAGACTCGAAACATTGAGGACAATGTTTACTTTTAGTATGGGGGTGAATAGGTACTTGCTTTGCTACGCCCTCACGCTTTCCAACTTTCAATGTTTTGTTTTGGTTGCTAATAAGGCTAAAAATGGCCAAATTTTAAAATTTTTCTTAGTTTTCATAAGTGTTTTTGAGACACGAATGTATATTTTCCGATGGGTAGAATAAGAGCTAATTTTTGACTTGATGGGTATTTGGAGCCATTTATATTCCTTAACCCGCTCAATTCAAGTTTTGCTAGACTTTTATATAGGGAGCTTTAAAACGCGAAAGTCTTAACTCATTCGGGTTAAGAACAAGAACTTTTCGCAAGTTCCTATAATTGATCCTAGAAAGTCACATATCAAGGGAACTATAAAACGCATTCTCTAAACTTGAAAAAGTCCAAGAAAGTGCAAGATCCTATAGGTGGCTTGAAAACCCAAAGCTTTGATTTGATATAGTCTTAATGAAAGCTAATCCAAATTTGGCTTAATTTTGACTTGCATGGCTAAGTATTCACGAGTCTCTTTAATTAGAGGTCTTTATATAGTGAAGAACGAGAGATGATAGAGTTAGAAAAGTGATCATGCTAAACGTAGAACATGAAAATGTTCTTTCAAAAACTCATATGTTTTTAATTGTGGCTTTTTCTTCCCATAAGATCAATGCATTAGGAATAAAAATAATTTCAATAAGTAAGGTCGTACGATTTGAAAGGTTACTTAGCCTCTAGCGCAAGATCGTTTAAAAGTTGCTCGGGGTTGAATAGAGTTCATAGCCAAGGCATAACTTATTGAAGCGGGACGCGAAGATTGGCGATCATCCAAAAAGGCCCTAACAAGGCATGAGGAGCTCTATTTTTTGCTAAAGATCCAAGATGATGTGAAGTATCATTATTCCAAAATCAATATGAAGGATCGAGACACACGACGAAAAGCAATTACTCCCCTAAAGATCATGGAGAAAGTCTATCCAAAAAGACCCTTACAAGGTATGAGGATAAATATATCCAAGTCCGAAAAGGAGGCGGATCGTTGTATATCAAAATCCAAAGTAAAGATTGAAGAAAAATGATGAAGTCGTGGTCCAAATATGAAGAATCTCTCAAAAACGTCAAGTGAAGAAATTCCAAATATATGAAGAGAAGACCATAATTTCAAGAACGTCTTCCCAATATTTGAAGTATGAAGTACATGCCAAATATCGGTCCGAGAAAGGTCTCAAATTGTGAAACGAGTTATGCCAAGATATGAACTTAAGGAGATACACGAGAAGCCGTTTTAAAAGATTTTGTCCTTCGACTAACTATCGATCAAATCGTGCTACTTTGCTTTCGGACTAATAACTACTCAAATAAGTCAATATGAATCACTTGTGATCCATGACAAATAGTTAAAAAATGCTAGTAACCCATTTCCTTTTATAATAACTAGGATTGCGGGGAGAAAAAGTATTACACAATTTGGACGTATTAGTAGTGTTAGCATTGTGACTTGTACCAACAATGATCTCGTTTTTGCACTTAGCATGGAATGTAAGACAATCAAGGATGACGAAGTTTACTCTAAGGGACATTTACTTGTTTCTATTCTTTGACCCTAAAAGTCGCATTTTGTGATGAAAATCATACGTTATGTCTTTACACATTCTCGTAGTATGTTGCAAGTCTTTTACTTTTCAATAAAGGTTAATAAAATTGAACTTTGGTGATGCTTAGATACTTTATTCTAGCATTGCGTGAGAGCACGGCAATGGCTTAGTATGGGGGAGTGATGAGATGGCATTTATATATGATCTCATCGTTCTTTAAATGCATAAAAATGTCATATAATACCATATATATGCTTGTGTTTGTTTACTTGTGTATTTTAGGTATGGATATCGTGAAAAAGACAAAAGATCACAAGAAACAAGGAAAAACAAGACACGAAAAACGAAGCCGTACAAAGAACCGGGCCCAAGATCATGATTTATCCAACAAATACCCTTGAAGACTTGAAGATATGCAAGATTGATCCTCAATGAATGGAGAATTGACACTTAAAACCCTTATGATTTCATAATTACAAGTTTGGTCCCTTATGTTTGTCAAAATTACACAAATGGTCCTTCAACTTTGAAGAAATGGCAAGTTTAGTCCCTTAACAATTCTAAATTGCTAATTATGGTCCCTCATGAAGTCAAAGTTATATTGAAGACCTTTGAAGATCAACAATGTCCAAGATCAGCCCTTGAATTACCCAAAAATGGCAAAAACAACCCTTATAACCCTTTTGGAAAAGTCTTGTGCCAAAATTGTCAAGTTGTGGAAGTTATTTACAAAGGGAATGAAGTTTCATGGCTGAAAAACGTTTTATACCTATTTCACCAAAAGAACAAGGACTGAAATGGCCAATCTGAAACTTTCAAACCCAAAAATGCGCCAAACACACAACTTTCCCCCAATTTCGGATCAAATGCACTACTGTTTACCTTTTTCACCACCCAGAATTTACTCCACTTAAACATGGGGTAATTTTCAATTACCTTTGCACATACTTGATTCACATGTGCAGAAACACATCCCAACCTTAAAACCCTTAATCCCACTCACTATGGACCCCACCCCCAATTCCCGTTTAACCAATCACATGACTACTTGCCCTCCAAGTCCTCCAACGTGGCAAAATCAACAGCTGAGAGTCCTTGCTTCATTCCAAAGCTAAAATGAACATCCAAGATCACTTTGGACAGCTCACACCAAGAAAACGTCTAGAAGGCTCAAGGATAGAATAGGAATTTCACTTATAGGGTTTGTGAATAGTGCTAGCATTGGTATTTGCCTATAAATAGACTCCTCAACCTGTGAGAGAGCTTTTGTTCCAGTTTTAGGCTATTAATCTTTGTAATTCCTTTTTAAATTAATAAAAGTTGATTTTCTGAATTTTGAAATCTCTTTGATATTTGTTAAAAGTTGGTGTTGGAATATCCTGATTCTGAGTTCCATAATCTTGTTTGAAGGTTTCTGAGGCCAGGTTTTAAGTGATAAAGCTTGTGCTTCAAAAATCAGAAAGTCTTGTTTATTTTGATCTAACTTGCTGGTTTGTTCTTTTTAGCAGCATTGGAAGCTGGTACTTGTTCTGCTAGTACCTAAGCTCAAACAATCCAGGGCCTGGATGTAGGTCTTGGAGGTTTGCACCTTCTTCCCTTTTCATTTTCTCTCTTATTTTTCTGATTTTGGTGATTATTGCATGATAGTTGGTGAACCTGTGATTTGATGGTTGATTATTGTTCATTTGGAGTTTTTTGATGTTTATGAGGGGTTGTTAGTTTGATTTGTGGTTTGAAACTGGATAATCCTTTGAAAAATTGTGAAAACAGGTTTTTAAGGGGTGTTTGGGTCAACTGCATAATTTGGATTTGTGGTGTTTTTAGTGTTAGTTTTGTGTTGCTATCTGTTGGTACATGCTTATATGGTATACTTGGTCATATTGCTGCAATATTTTTGGTTTGAAACACCTTGATTCATAAAAAGGGTCTAAAATCTTGTTTACTTGGTAAAATTGGCTAGGATTTTGAGGACACCTAGATCTAATCATAGACTAGGGTTAACAAGTGTTAAATCTAGGTTAACTACACCAGGGAAACAGATTTGAGTGCCTGAAATTGGATCTAGTGTCAAATAGATCAGCAAATAGGTTTCCACATATGCACTTTGTTCATCAGTAACTTTATATGCTTTGATCTTGTTATTTACTTTGATTCAGTGTTTGATATAAGTTTGTTTGTGCTTATTCATAGTTTATATAGCTTGTGTATGCATCTTGTTAAGTTTGGTTGGCTTATTCAGGCTTAATCTGCTTATTCTTGCATAACTGCTTATTTTCCATGTCTGTGGTGTATCTGGTGACTGTTTGATTGATCCTGGCTTATTGTGTGAACCAAATTTAGATTTTCTTGTTGCTATTGACTCCTTGTGATTCGCTGATCACAAGGGTGCCCTTGTTTCCAACTGAATCCAACTAAATCTCTCTAAAAAGCTTGGTCAAAAAGTCAAAGCAGTGGGAACCAGTTCCTACTGAAAGTTGCCACTGCTAGTGTTAATTGGGTTTCAGCTTATCAATAAGCTATAATAGCTTATTTTAACCAGCAACAACTTGGATTTTGTAATAGGTGCTCATTATTTGACCCATTTGTTCATACTGGAGCATTTGGTGGGTTGACTTTAGGGTTTGACTAGAAAACCAACTTAATTGACTTTTTCATAAGTGCTTATTGGCTTATTCTGGCTTATTGGTTTTGCTTATTGGAATTTTGTTGATTGTTTTAGCTTATTGAGTTCATTTGTGACATTTTGCAAGTTGAATCAAGTCCTGAGGTGCCTTATTTCTCAAAAACGACTATTTTGTCTTTTAGTGAAATATTGCTTTGCTTATTTCTGGCTTATTGAGTGTGCTTTTTCAAAATTTCTTTTTACAGATCTATTAAGCATCCCAAAAGAAGGTTGTGTGTCAAATTAGAGCTTATGGCATTAGCTTATTGCTTAATGGGCTAAAAAGCCCAATAAGGATAAGCTGTTTGCTTATTAAGCTGTGATAAGCTCACATTCAGCTTTTGAGCCTTTAGAGTTTTGTGTTTAGAATCAAATTTTGAGTCAGATTGGGCTTTTCCAAGTCAATTGGGCCAGGTTTGACTTTTTGGGCTAAAAAGCCCATTTGTGTTGATTGAATTTGGTTTTGGCCCATTTGAGGGCCCAATAGGGGTATTCTGGTCATTTCATTTTGATTTTCTGTTTATTTAGGTTAAAATAAATTAGTTTGCAAGTTTTTAGAATTTTTTATAAATTTTGGATTTTTAATATTATTTTAATATCATTTTATTATTATTTTTCAAATTTCACATTTTTCAACTTTTTACATTTTTCTTAGCTTAAATACATTAAAATAGGATTTTTGCAACTCTTAGAATAATTTTATCACTTTTAGATTAAGTTTTATAATTATTTTAAGTTTTAATAGTTTTTAAATCATTTAAAATAGTTTTTATTAGTTTAAAAATTTCTAAAAATAGTTTTTGATCTTTTTAGGTCATTTTAGAGGTTTACCAATTGAAAAATCTTTATTTGGGCTTTTTGATAATTTATTTGATTTTTAAGGCTTTAATTAGCATTTAAAAATTGAATATTTAATTATTTAAAAGGTTTGAAAAAGTTTTGATCATTGGTAAAGTCTTAGTTTATTTATTTTGATTTTTGATGATTTTTGGTAATTTTTAGAATTAATTTTTATTTTTGTAGTTTTTACGGTTTTACGTTTCGTCGTCGTAGTATTAATTTCACGTCTTCGTCATCTTCTTTTCTCATCCCCTTCTAAACCAATTATTAATCTCAAACATTCAACGAGTTTTTCACACACATATACCTCCTTGGGAAACGAACTTTCACACCACAAGGGTCATTAGTGCTTGATTTTCCTAAATCATCACTTAATACTTACCGCTTTTACGCACCTTTTCCTAAAGGTCGTATTTTACCACAATCACTAAGCATGCTTGTTTAGATTCAATATTTAAATTCGAATAATAATGTAGGCTTATGCCTTTACACTGATCAGTGATGATATACGACTTATGTGTACAAGATCTAAATAGATCTGAACATGCATGTCAACCATGAGTATAAATCTAAGATCTTACTTAATTATATTTTCTTGTTCGAGTCTAGATGTGGAATGGAGATAGGAGACGTTGGGTTAGGTTAGTTATGAAGTTGTAGAGCTATAAGGATGATGGTTTGTGTTGGTCAATTGTTGTTATAGTTTTGGTCTCGGGCAAATTTTAAACTACATGGTCTTACGAATGTTTTGTAAAACTGGTCAAAGTCTTGTCGCAATGATTTCCATAAACTGCATCGCAATAATTTTTAACAATCATCACAATGTTTTTGAAACCATCGCAATGTATTTCACTTCCATCGGAATGTTAAAAAATAATTCAACAGCATGTTGCCTTATCACTCCATCGTAATGGGTCAAACCACCCATCGCAATGAGACCCATCGGAATGAGTCCCATCGCAATAGGTACATTCGAACCCATCGTAATGTGTCAAAAACCCCATCGCAGTCAATGCGATCGAAAGTGGCCATCGAAATGATAGCATCAGAATGCATGCATCGGAATGCATCCTTCGGAATGCATCCATCGGAATGCATCCATCAGAATGCATCTATCTGAAAACTTATCCATAGTACCTTTTCCTTGAATTCCGGATCTGGGTTTTCTAGATCTGTTTTTATCTTCTCATCTTCAAAAAAATACCAGAAAAATTCAATGACCATAAAACAATTTTAAAGTTGTTTTTAGGCCATTTCAGATCCGAAAAAATAATATATTTGAGGACAGATTTAAGGCCAGATGATAAAAAGTATGTGACACATTTACCCATAAACCTTTATTGGCCGATGAATGATGAAGGAACATATGGACTATTTGTTTAACCAAAATATTAACAGCGACATATGGCGTCAGATGAGACAGACTGAGACAAAAAAACTTGTGATAAAGAGTAGTGACGAAAACAATGACAAAAGGATAATATAGTGTTTGGACACCAAATAACCCTTCGTGACAAAAAAAATTATGACAGTTTGACACCAAAGAAAACAAGACCACCAAATCAATAACAAAAAACACATTTAATCCAAGGATTGAACCGTGGCTCTGATGCCAATTGTGGGTTTGTTATAATAGATCCGGTGGTCTTGGTGGGTGGTGGAAGGTGGTGGCAGCCATGGTTGATAGAGAGATAGAGGGTTGTGTGTGAAAAGAAAGAAAAATGTATTTAACTCAAAATGAAAACACAATCAACACTGTAGGATATGTAAATCTTGCTAATGTTTTAGAGAGAGAAAGAGATAGAGAGATGGTGGATTACACACAATTCTAGAGAGAGAAACTTATGTTTACTATGTGAAAAATGAATAACCACTCTACCCTCTCCATCAAAGGAGAGGGTTTATATACCCAAGCCCTTGACATGGGCTTGGGCTTACATTTGGGCCGGCCTACACATGTTGTAGGCTAGGCTTTGGTTTGTTTGTTAAATAAAGATAAGTAACTAAACTACGAGCTATTACATGGACTATTGTTGGAGTGACCGATCCTTCTTAATACGTAAAACGTATTTCCAACAATCTCTCCCTAAGGGAGGTCACTCCAAACAAGGGCATTAGCCAAGTTACAATAATAAGATAAACCTAGCATACTATGCTTGTCTTGAGCTCGTAGTCTTCGTCTTTCTTTTTCTTTTCCTTTTCTGGTGAACATGCTGATGTGATCTTTGATATCAATCTTTAGCATTGATCTCTTGCCTTGATCTTGTGCATCCTTCACTTGTGATCTTCGCCTCTTCGTGACACCATGTCCCACATACTTATACCTTCGTAATTCTTGAAAGCTTCAGAGTTCGATACAGCGGAAGACTTAACTTTTAGGCTTTCTTGAATTAGATGAGGTATTAAGTGCATAAGGTATAAGCATGCGGGGACGACTTCTTCTTGGATCCCGCAACGCCACCGTCTTCAAATGCCGTAACATAAGTAGACACGAACGAAATGGCTTTGAACATTTCATTCTAATTCGGTAGCATTTTACCTCCGGTCGGTGAAGACCGTTGGACGATATAAAATATCGTACTTGTGACAGGTAGATTTAATTAAAAATCTCCTTGACAAGATTTCGTGGGTAAACCCGTTCTCTTTACTCGACCGTCCAAAGCTGACTGCGAACTTAAAGAGTGAATAATTTGGATAAAATTATCTGCATGATTGAAGCCGTTAATTCTGATTCCCGGAACAAGTTTGATTCATTAAAGAATCGCACCATCGTTGCTTTCCAGTTGTCACGAGCTTGATTCATATAGAATCTTGCAAGTTACCTACCAATGCTGTGTGAGGTTAACACTAGAAGGATTTCCACTCATCACTGTGAACACTGAGGTATCACTCTGAGTGTTCTGGCAAGATCACTAAGATATTGCGTAGAGGCCTGAAACGTGTTTAACTTCAGTTAAGAATTAAACCACTGTTGCTTTCCAGTTATCACAAGCTTGATTCATAAAGAATCGCACAAGTCACCTACCATGAGCTTTTTGATATCCGCTCAAGAAGGATTTCCATCTTCATTGTAAATACTTTCGTATTACTCGGATGTTCAGGCAAGATCATGAAGATTTTACGTAGGACTCTTAAGATCTTTCTTACTTTTCACAGTGTGTGAAGAAGCAAGGAATTATGGAAATGTGTCCTAATGAGATATTTGATGATTTCAAATGGCTCTAGACTCGATCGTGCACTTTGAATTTAAGTGATCGGAGGCTGGAGAGGAGTGCCACCTTTTCAATACCAATTTATTCGGAGTGAATAAATCAATAGATAATGCGTTGTCTCCGTGTGATTAAAACAAATATCTTTTAATAGATATCTGAGTTAGCTGGGATGGGTTGTGCATTGCATCACTGGGTCCATGATGTCTATCTTCAATATCGAGCATCATTAAAATGATCTCAATAGCATATGTGTTGACCCGGTTTCTGCCTAAAGTTGTAAGGAGGGCTTCTTTCTTTACACCCTTTATCTTTACAATTCTTTTTCATTCTTCAACCCCTTCAATGCTTACCAATACGTCATGACTAGCACCTTGTTGTGATTGTTCCAGTGCTAACTTAAGTACTTGGTCGGCATTCAGCTACGTTCACAATCTTTCTCCAACTTTCCTAAGGACGACTATTTCTAGCTATGGAATGTCCTTGGGAAGATTCCTCCGGTTTTGGAAGAATCCTAGGACTTAACCTATCCTACCATCCTTATGTCACCACAATCTTCATCGTCGTGAAATAAATGGGTTTTGGGTAAGTATGTCACCATGAAAATCCATTTTGATATGCAAATCCGTTTTGCTCCCCCTTAACATATGCCACGATATTCGAAAACATTTGGCATATGTCGGGATGAGCCAGCACATTAAGTCAAACCATTTGTGATAATATCCCATATTAAATCACATTTTCTCCACCATATTAAAAATATTAACCCAATCGATGTTTTTAATATCAATTGATTTAATGAAGTTTTAACAAAGGTTTTGGGAAGAAAAATGCAAGTCCATTTTATCTTTATGATATCAAACGCATGAGATATGATACCGATTTGTAACATGATCACATATTCACCATATTAGAAAAGAATTGACAAGGTTGGACCTGATAGATGAGAACATCATATGATAAGATCAAATGGTTCTTGTCAGCATATGTTGGTCGCCTCGTCACGTCTGAAGTCATCTCTTGACACCACATGTACGATTGGTATTGTTGTCTTGACACCAACTTGTGAACTTGGCATGTTCGACATCGAAGATTCTGAATGCTTGACAATTGCTCCCCCTCAATTGTTGACCCGTGTTCTATTGAAAGAGCTGTAGTCGTCGGTTGAGTAGTCGCATCGTCGAGTATGTAGATACCAATTGTAGATTGCTATGGTTGTAGAGATGATAACTTCATAAAATTAAGACTTCTCTTGTTTTAACAAATAAATGCACTGAAACGTACATCTATTTATGTTAGACCAAGTTATTATGTAAACTTGATCCCTTACAAGGTTTTAAAGTAAACCTTGCCCGAGAAAATTAATTCCCATTGTGAGCTAAAGCTTTCATAAGAAATACTTGACTTTATTATGAAAACCGGGTTGCAGTCAGAAATAACTACAAGCCATTAGGGCATGTTTTATGAAATATTTACAACTTTTGTACGAACTCTATTTATGGCGTCGTGTCGATATTAATCAACATTTCTAAGGCCGTAAATATTATCGTACCAAAAGACATGCCTTTGAAAAATAAAGTAAAAATATTTTTGGATTTTTATGAATTTTTCAATTTTTATGGTTTTTATATGGTTTTATATTTTTGTATTTTGCTTTTGTGGATAATGAAGGTCTACGATTACTAAGATTTGTTAATATTTGCTATTGATCTAATTGATAGAGATGAATATGGAAGAAAGGGATAAAGATGAGATGAAGAGATAAGGGTGTAGAGAGAGAAAGGAGAGAAAAGAGAAGAGTAGAGAGAGAAAGCAATATGGAATTGTGTAAAGTATAATCACCAACCCCTCCTAACATGCTAGGATGGGTATATATATAGCCCACCCTACATGTGGGCTATATGGACTATATATTTACTAAGTAGATCACGAGCCCATTACATTAATATATCGTCGGAGCGACCGATCCTTCATAAATACGTAAAACGTATTTCCAAAAATCTCCCCCTAAGGGAGGTCGCTCCAAGAGACAAAGTTCTAAATAGTCTATATCTCGTGATCTATGCTAACTAAGATGTGACCGAGACTTTATTGGGAAAAACATATTTCCAACAATCTCCCCCTAAGGGAGGTCACATCTTTTTACAAAATCTTAGACCTAGCATCTATGCTTGAGTCTTCGATCTTGTTCTTGTGAATATGCTTGATGTGATCTTTGACTTAAGTCTTGAGCATGTTTTCTTGCCTTGACCTTGTGCATTCGTAACTTGTGACATTCGCCTCTTCGTTACTTCATGTTCCACATACTTATACCTTTATAAATTCTTGAAAGCTTCAGAGTTTGATACAGCGGAAGACTTGACCTTCAGACTTTCTTGAATTCGTTGAAGTACTAAGTGTATGTAGTATAAGCATGTGGTGACGACTTCTTCTGGATTGTACACCGCAATGCCACCTTCTTGTTACGCTGCATAAGACAGTTAGCAACAAAACATATACACGGATGAAATGGCCTTGAACATCTCATTCTAATTCGGTAGCATTTTACCTCCGGTCGGTGAAGACCGTTGGACGATATAAAATATCGTACTTGTGACAGGTAGTTTCAATTAAGAACCTCCTTGACAAGATTTCGCGGGTAAACCCGTTCTCTTTATTTGACCGTCCAAAGCTGATTGCGAACATAAAGAGTGAATCATTTGGATAATAATATCCGCATGATTTGAAGCCGTCAATTCATGTTCTTGGAACAAGTTTGATTTATTATAGAATCGCAACATCGTTGCTTTCCAGTTGTCATTAGCTGATTCATATAGAATCTTGCAAGTTACCTACCAAGTGTTGTTTGATGTTAACACTAGAAGGATTTCCACTCATCACCGTAAACATTATAGAGTGTCACTCTGAGTGTTCTGGCAAGATCACATAGATATTGCGTAGAGGCATGGAACGTGTTTAAGTTCAATTAAGAATTAAACAACTGTTGCTTTCCAGTTATCACAAGTTTGATTCATAAAGAATCGCACAAGTCACCTACCATGAGCTTTTTGATGTTCGCTCAAGAAGGATTTCCATCTTCATTGCAAATACTTTCGTATTACTCGGATGTTCAGGCAAGATCATGAAGATTTTGCGTAGGACTCTTAAGATCTTTCTTACTTTTCACAGTGTGTGAAGAAGCAAGGAATTATGGAAATGTGTCCTAATGAGATATTTGATGATCTCAAATGGCTCTAGACTCGATCGTGCACTTTGAATTTAAGTGATCGGAGGCTAGAGAGGAGTGCCACCTTTTCAATACCAATTTATTCAGAGTGAACAAATCAGTAGATAATGCGTTGTCTCCGTGTGATTAAAGCAAATATCTTTTGAGAGATATCTGAGTTAGCTGGGATAGGTTGTGACTTGCATCACTGGGTCCATGATGTCTATCTTCAATATCAAGAATCATTAAAAATGATCTCAATAGCATATGAATTGACCCGGTTTCTGCCTAAGTTGTAAGGAGGGCTACTTTCTTTACACCCTTTATCTTTACAATTCTTTTTCATTCTTCAACCCCTTCAATGCTTACCAATACGTCATAACTAGCACCTTGTTGTGATTGTTCCAGTGCTAACTTAAGTACTTGGTCGGCATTCAGATACGTTCACAATCTTTCTCCATCTTTCCTAAGGACTTCTATTTCTAGCTATGGAATGTCCTTGGGAAGATTCCTCCGGATATGGAAGAATCATTGGACTTTAACCTATCCTACCATCCTTATGTCACCATAATCATCACCGTCGTGAAATAGATAGGGTATGGGTATCCATTTGAATATAAAATCTATTTTGCTCCCCCTTAACATATGCCACGATATTCGAAAACATTTCGCATATGTCGGGATGAGCCAGCACATTAAGTCATACCATTGAGACATATTAAATCACATTTTCTCCCCCATATTAAAAATATTAACCCAATCGATGTTTTTAATATCAATTGATTTAATGATGTTTTAAAAAATTGGGAAGAAAAATGCAAATCCGATTAAATCCATTTATCTTCATGAATTTAACAAGCTCTCCCTCAAATTAATGAGGGTGTACTTGATACGTAAATTAAATACCTTTTAAACACAAGTGTAAGGTATTTATCACGTGCAAAGATCATATATGATAATGTATTCACAAAATTAGCGAATTACGAGGTTGGACCTGAATGATGGAGAACATCATATGAAAGAAGAACATGGTTCTTGTTCACGAATGTTGGTCTTCCTCGTAAATTCTGAAATTATCTTCTCCTTTACACCACATGGACAATTGATATCGTTGTCTTGACACCAACTTGTGAACATTGGCACTTTCGGCATCGAAGAGTCTGAACGCTTGACAATTGCTCCCCCTCAATTGTTGACCCGTGTTCTACTTAAAGAGTTGTAGTCGTCGTTTGAGTAGTCGCATCGTCTAGTATGTAGATATCAATTTCAACGAACTTCGGATTGTGGAGTTGATAACTTCGGATTTTGAAGTCAAAGCTTTCCGGTGAAATGCTTGACTTCAATGTGAAAAGCGGGTTACTATCGGAAATAATAGCAAACCATATGGAGCATGTTTTAAAACTTTTAAACTTCTGCTCGAACTTTATTTACAAGCCCGTGTCATTATTGAATGACATTTCTAGTTTCGTAAATATTATCGATTCCAGAAGACATGCTCTTTTTATCAAAACATTTTGAACACACGATTTTGAAAGATTTAGAAAAAACTTTTGAAAAATTCTTGAAAAATTGTGTTCAACGTTTTGAAAAACAGTTACTTGAGCTTAAGATGTTGAATATCTTACAAAACGAGCTCAAGTCCGAGAAGTTGTAAACTTCCCGTTGTTAAGGATAAGTTACCATCGGCGATAAACTTTCCTTTTATCTGATGGACGAGTCCTAAGCTGACATTTACTTAGAAGTCGTTTTCATGAGCTTGAAAAGTTTGACTGTTTTAACGGAAAGCTCATGACCGAGAAAGGTTAATTTCTCGTTATGAGGAAAAGTGCTCTTATTTAAAAGATACACTTTCCTTTCTGAGCTTAAAACTTCGAATGTTTTAATACAAGCTCATGACCGAGAAAGGTGAATTTCTCGTTAAGAGGATAAGTTATCATAAAAGATAATATTTCCTTTATTTTAAGTTCGAGTTACAGTCTGACATTTAGCTGTAACTCGTTTACACGAGCTTAAAACCTTTGAATAGTTTAACTGTAAGCTCGTGTCCGAGAAAACTTAATTTCTCGTTTTGAGGGTAAGTTATCGTTGCGTAGATAAACTTCCCTGTCTCTGAAGTCCGGGTCATCGTCTGTCATTTAACGAGGAGCCATAGTGCATGAGCTTAAAAACATAGAATGTTTTTGATATAAGCTCATGCCCGAGAAAAATTAATTTCTCGTTGTTAGGATAAGTTTACCATCGGCTATAAACTTTCCTTTCTTTGAAGATCGAGTTATAGTCTGTGATGTGACTATAAGTCCTTGTGTAAGCTTAACCATGAATCCCCTGAGACACTTGTTTCTCTGATATCTGCTTCTTCAACAACCAAACTCTAAGAGTATCCTTAGTTGAACGGTATACAATGATTGGACCGCTTCATTCTTTTGGAACATCAACTTTGGTACATGCATTCTCATTAGGAGTTTGCATGCTTTGATATGGGTTAGCAATATCTATCTTAGAAGCAAGTGGGGGTTCACAGTTGTCTTTTCTTGTGCCAGAGACGACCTGAGTGGATGATTCACTTGTCTTAGTTGGCAAACGTTTCCGTTTATAGATGTTAGAAATACGTTTTTACGTATATTAGAAGTATCGGTCACTCCACAATATTATTAATGTTGTAATAGCTCGTAGTTAGTGTTACTTATTAAGTTAAGTAAGAAACCGACCCATGGGCTTGTCATGGGTCGGCCCAAGCCCAATATAAGGCCTTGGATATAAATACCCCTTTCCACCATGGAAAGGGGTTGGTTGTTGATTATTCCATACTTTCATTTGAACAAAATACACATAGTTTCTCTCTCACTTTCTCTCTCTAGTTTCTCTCTCTATAAATCTTCAACCTACTTCATAGATTCATAGGTTATCAAGATTCTACATTTGGTATCAAGAGCTATGGGGTGATTTAAGGTAATGATTTGTGTTGTTTTTTAGTTTTTTGATTGTATTAGTGTTCTTTAAGAAGATCCATCTTGATTCTTGGAGTTTTTGGTGTTTTTGTGATTGGGATTAGTAGATAAGTATTAGTTTTTACTTATTATTGTAGAAACCACAAAACTTTTTGGGTTATTTGGTAAAAATCTGGGTTTATTTCATCATTTTTTGATCGACTGTTCCTACGAATCAAGTTTCTGTTTACCCAGTAAAGTTCCGAACCAAAAACATCCGGATCAAAAAGTTCCGGATCAACAAAAGTTCCGGATCAAAAAGTTCCGAACCAAAAGTTCCGGATCAAGGAAAGTTCCGGATCAAAAAGTTCCGAACCAAAAGTTCCGGATCAAGGAAAGTTCCGGATCAAGGTAAAGTTCCGGATCAAGGGAAAGTTCCGGATCAAGGAAAGTTCCGGATCAAGGTAAAGTTCCGGATCAAGGGAAAGTTCCGGATCAAGGGAAAGTTCCGGATCAAGGGAAAGGTTCCGGATCAAGGGAAAGTTCCGGATCAAAGGAAAGTTCCGGATCAAATCTTCCGAACCAAAAGTTCCGGATCAAGGAGTTCCAAGCCAAAATCTTCCAAATCAACACTTCCGAATCAACAAAAGTTCCGGATCAAGGGATATTTTACTTGTTTTTTCGACGATTTTTTAGAGGATTTAATCTTGGTTTCTTACAACAAAAACTCAACACAATTCACAAGCTTTACTTCACTGCTCGATCAAACGATAATCTTTGTCTCTTTGAAGTGAACAAAATGAATCCGAATTCAGTAATGCCTCAGATGACATAACTTACGGACATTTCCGTCATTACGGGAACGGATAATCGCCCTCCAATGCTCATTAAAGAAGTCTTTGAAGCATGGCAAGGCCGTATGATGTCATACCTTAAAGGAAAACCGATATATGGGAGGCTTATGGTTAAGTCAATTCTAAATGGTCCACTTGACTATGGTACCATCGTGGTTAACAATGTGACTCGACCAAGGGAGTTTGAAGAACTTACACCAGCTCAACAACTTGTTGCCGATGCAGACGAAAAGGCTCTTCAAACCATTCTCCAAGCTCTTCCACATGACATCTATCGCATGGTAAGTCAATACACGGTTGCGAAGGATTTATGGGAACGTCTAAAGGTGTTGCTACAAGGTACGTCTCTTACAAAACAGGAAAGGGAATGTCAGTTGTATGATCTGTTTGATAGATTCACGTACAGCCCAGGGGAAACGCTTCACGACTACTACTTCAGATTCACTACTCTCATGAATGATCTGAATGTATACAATCTCGTGATTGCTCCATTCCAGGTTAACACCAAGTTTTTGAATACTTTACCTCAAGTTGAATGGGGTGAGTATATTACCGATGTTAAGTTAACCAGGGATTTGCATAAGTGCAATTTGGATCAACTCTATGCTTTTCTTCAGCAGCATGAGAAACATGTGATCATGCACCGTTCGCCTCGAGGTATGTACCCTGATTCTTTAGCTTAGATGGCGAATCAACCAAGCTTGTCACACAACAACACTCCTTATATTTTGGGACACCAAGCCTATCATCTATCACCTTACATGACACCAAGCTTCCCCCAATATTCGATTCTACCGCAACCACCCACCTCACATCAGCAACAATATCGGTTTAATGCACCTTCATCACAATATGCTTCACAACCTCACCCAGCAAGTATTGCACCTTATGCTCAGCCTTCATATTCTTCTTATCAAGAGAATGTAGCATATCCATCAAGCTACTCTGATCACATGAGTATTCCTTCTAGTGATTATGCATCTCAACAAGACCAAGCAATGTATTGTGATGATGAGGAAGTCCCCATTCCTGTATTCAAACAAGGAACTGACCCAGTTGAAGTGTTAACCACTATGTCTGCTTATCTCACAAGGACATTAAGCAAACGAGGATTTAGAGGACCAACTCCTACTAACAATCAGCTGAGGAATTCATCTAATTCTCGCCAACAAGCTACTATTGAGAATGGCAGGGTAATGGTTCAACCTATTCAACCTTATCAGGGAAACCTACTACATCAACCACCAATGCACGCACGGTCAATCCTGCTCCAATGGTCAACACTCCTCCACGGGCTAATTCCACAGGCAAGTTGAGAATGATTACATGCTACAACTGCAAGGAAGAAGGTCACATGTCCAGGGATTGCAAGAAACCCAAGAGGAGAAGGTATGGTCAATGGTTTGCAGAGAAGATTTATCTGGTGAATGCTCAGGCACAAGGAAGGGAACTTGATGAAGATGAGCTTGCATTTCTTGCTGATCCAGGGATTGCTGAACAAGACGTTGTCACTACACAGAATTCAACATACCAAGCAGATGATCTTGATGCTTATGATTCAGACTGTGATGAACTTCAATCAGCACAAGCAGCTCTTATGGCAACTATCTCTAGCTTAGGGCCAGAAAAGAGATCTGAGGTACTTATTAATACAACTGATAATACCACTGATGCTAGTATTCAACCACTTCAAGTTGTGCAAGAGAGTGCTGATTCGAATGAGTCTTCGGTGGTGAGTCTTTCAAATGAGGAGACAATCAATGATAGAAATATCAATGTGAGTCCTCAGACATTGAGTGAAACACAACCGGGAGTTATTTCGCATATGCATACTCCTGCTCAACAAGATTTGGTCATGGTTCCCGCTATATTACTTAGCCAAATGAATGCTGCACTCTTAGAAACCCTAGCTAAGAATAAGAATTTGTCTGATGAGCTTGCCTTATGTAACGAGAAAGTTCAAACTTTGGAATTAGTTCCTTCGTCTAGTGTTCTAACAAATCCCGAATATGATCATTTTCGAAACAAACAAATGGGTCATTTGCAAGAAATTGAAATCTTAAGAGCGAATCTTTCTAATGAACTTAAAGAAAAAGAGTTAGTGGTCACTAATTTTCAAAAACTTCAAACGGATTTTGAATTACTCGAGTTTAAGAAGAATGAAATGGAAATTAATGCGGCTAATAAGATTAGAAGTCTAGATTATTTGCTTTTAAGACAATACGCTGCCTCTCAAATAGTGCACTTATTTGATGCTTCGTTTAGAGAATTTAACTTATCACGTCAAAAAGGCCTTCCCCCCTAACCCACGGTATGCAAAACAAGCTTTTATCCATAGTCCTAGACTTTATAATGCAACCCAATTAGGATTGGTCTTAGACCCGATTGTTATTTTCGATGATCGCACCAATAAGGATCTAGTTGATGAGAATCGGTCATACAACTTTGCAAAATATCCCGATTGTGATTATTTTAAAATGAATCAGGAGCTTGCTAAAACGGATTTTAGAATTTGCTTCCATATGGACAAAGATCTCATTACAGCACCAACCTACATGTTAAATGAAGAAAACCCTAGTACACTTCCTACACTTGTCAAAATGGAAGGACCTAAGGAAATTCCAAAGGATCTTCCACCTGTTAGCACTGTATGGTTAAACTTGCAAGAGATTAATCAATATTTTGCTAGTTTTGACAAGGTCATTTTGGAATGTAAGACTTCAAATGGCTTAAACGCCGGAGAATGGGCTTTCGAACACATGAACGAGGTGTTGAAAAATGAGATCAATCCGTTTGTCGAAAGTCTAAAAGGAAGTTTTGCATCTCTTTCGGAAAATCTTGAGTTTGAAATTGCAGAAGTTCAAAAAGTGTTTTATGAAATGGACACTGCTTACGAACTACAATTAATTGAAAAGGAAAAGATTTTATCCGAATATGACCGATTCTTGTCCCAAGTAATTTCGTGTGATAAGCTTACTACTGTAGATGTTAATTATTCGAATGAGCTTACATCCGCTATGATTAAATGTGATGCTGTGAATATATGTGATGATGTGTGTGATCTCTCTGTAAATGTTGCTGATACTGTAAATGAGGTAGATAATCATTCTTGTCACGAATCTAACGCTGAATTTTTAAAGCTACAAGATTCTTACAATTTACTTTCAAAATGCTTTAATCAACTTGAACAACATTGTATATCTTTAGAATTAAAACAACAAACTCAAAATGAGGATCTTTTGATAACAAATGGTTGTGAAAACGGTGTTGAGACGAGTGACAAGATGATTGCAATAGTTAAGGCATTAGAGGAAGAGATTATGAGATTAAAGAGAGATGTGTCATCAAATGAAACACTAAAATTGAAACTAGAGGCTGCAGAGTCTAAAAACCAGGACTTAGAAATTAGACTTTCGTCTATTCTAGGGGAGATGGATCGTACAAGACAGGGAATGTCCAAACTTTATGGTTCACTAGAAGAACGCTTCGCTTTTAATGCGGCACATCAACAATCTTATGTTGAACAATTGAACCAAAAATGTGAGGAAATCTCTGACTTAAACATCCTACTCATTGACAAAAACATGGTTTTGGCCGAGTTAAAGGAGACACTTCTTCTCACCCGACAAGAACCTGTTAATAACTTAGCTACCAACTCTACACCGTCCTCTAGTGCTCCAACAACCAAGTCAGTAGTGCTTTATAAGAACCCGCTCCATAAGAACAACCCGGTTACCTACGATGATTATATGAGGAATGCAGTTAAGCATGTAGATCTTGTTAGGGATATTTTAAACGATCTTTATGCCTTAGATCCCTCAAGTAGCTACTATTACTCAGCTCATGAATATATTAAGCGAGTTCAATATTGCTTAGCATATTTGCAATACATAGGTAAACCAGGTTCTGCACTACTCACTAATCGACCCATTGCTGTAACTCCATTCAATAAGACCCCAGGAGCAAAACCGTCATTGGCACAATCAAGTAAGGCACCTTTAAATCTGTTGCTAATGTTCCTACTTTGCCTTCTACAGGAGTAAAAGAGTCTACTAAGGCTAAAGGATCGCCACTCAAGAAAGATAAGATCAAGCCCTCCACTAGTAGTACCAACAAGAAGAAAGTAGAAGCTCACCATAGGAATGTTAGTTCAGATTTAAATAAAAAGAATCATGTTAAGACTAAAAGCTCTGCGCCTGTGCAGCAGCCTAGACCATTTGTGAATTTTAATTTGAAATGTTGAAATTGTAATGAATGTATGTTTTCCCAACGTCATGATTTGTGTCTTATTGATCATGTGAATGAAATGAATGCCATTAGGAATGATCTTGAATGGAAGCCAACTGGTAGAACTCGTGCCCAAGTTGGCTGGCAATGGCGTCCCACTAGTAGGACCTTTACATTAGATGGAAAAATGTGCCCTTTAACTTGGAATGCATCCGTTGAGGTTAGGTCTGAGCGTCCTTTAGTTAGGCACACTAGCACTAAAGTATGGAAACAGCACCCTTTAATTAGTTCAGCCCCCACTATAGTGCCTATCAGTGAAGAAATACCTCAGGATTTAAGCCAACTAGAATCTACACCACCAACTAGGAAGAAGAAAGATAGGGAATCTAAGAAACCTAAAGTTAGCAAATCTAAGATTATTAAATCTGTACCTGCTAATAACAAGGAACATTCAGATTCCGATACCTCTACATTGTCCTCGTCTGGTGATATTTTCAGGTGGTCCAAATCATCCTCTGGTATTTGGACTCCGGTTGTTCAAAGCATATGACCGGAGATCGCTCGATGCTCCGAAATTTCGTCAGCAAGTTTCTTGGAACGGTTAAATTCGGTAATGATCATATTGCAAAGATAATGGGTTATGGTGAATATCAGATTGGAAACGTTACGATTTCAAGGGTATACTATGTAGAAGGTCTTGGTCATAATTTATTTTCAGTAGGACAGTTTTGTGATTCCAACCTAGAGGTTGCTTTTCGACAGCACACTTGTTTCATCCGCAACTTGGAAGGAAAAGATTTGTTGAAGGGATCTCGTGGTGAAAATCTTTATACTTTGTCCTTACAAGACATGATGGCCACCTCTCCAGTATGTCTTCTCTCTAAAGCATCTAAGACCAAGTCATGGTTATGGCATCGCAGATTATCTCATCTCAACTTTGATGCTATTAATCATCTGGCTAAAAATGAATTAGTTTGTGGTCTTCCAAAGCTCAAATTTCACAAGGACCATTTATGTTCCGCGTGTTCAAGGGGGAAAAGTACCAAGAAATCATACAAGCCCAAAGCTGAAGACACCAATCAAGAAAAACTTCATCTTTTGCATATGGATCTTTGTGGGCCAATGAGAACTGAAAGTGTGAGCGGTAAGAAATTCATCCTTGTTATTGTGGATGATTTCTCCAGGTTTACATGGGTTAGATTTATACGTACAAAGGATGAAGCACCGAAGGCTATCATCACTTTTCTGAAATTCATTCAGGTACGTTTAAATACTACTGTCCGCCGTATTCGCACAGATAATGGAACAGAGTTCGTCAACCAGACTCTTCGTGCTTACTATGAAGATGTTGGTATTTCACATGAAACATCCGCTGCACGTACTCCACAACAAAACGGTGTCGTTGAAAGACGGAATCGTACGCTTATGGAAGCTTCTAGGACTATGCTGATTTATGCGAACGCTCCTTTGTTCTTGTGGGCAGAAGCTATATCTACTGCATGTTTCACCTAAAACCGCTCTATCATTCGGAAACGCCATGGAAAAACACCTTACGAGCTTCTACATGATCGTAAACCCGATGTTTCATTCTTTCATGTGTTTGGTGCTCTTTGTTATCCAAACATTAATAGTGAGAACTTGGGCAAACTTCAACCGAAAGCCGATATAGGTATTTTCATTGGTTACTCACCCTCCAAGAAAGCATACCGAATTTACAACCGTCGTCTTGGTAAGATTGTAGAAACTATGGACGCAGATTTCGATGAGCTGACAGCGATGGCTTCTAAGCAACGCAGCTCTGAACCCGCGCTTCATGAGATGGGAACCGGTGCTATTAGTTCTGGATTAGTTCCCAATAATCCTACTTCTACATCATTTTTACCACCTACAAGGCCCGAGTGGGATAAACTGTTTCAACCGTTGTTTGATGAATTCTTTGATCCCCCAAATGATGAAGTTCCAGCACCTGTAGTGATAGCTCCAATTCCTGAAGTTGTTGCTCAAGCAAATGAAGCTTTATCTAATGCATCTTCAATTAACATTGAACCGGATGCACCTTTACCAAGTGATTCTCAAACTACACCTGAATCTTCACCCTTACTTGTGCCTAATGATGTTGAAGAGGATTCTATTGATCACGATTTGGAATATGCTCACCTACAAGAGCTTCCTTTCTTTGGTGTACCGATACCTGAAAACCCTTCAGCCGCGTCTACCTCAGAAGAAGCTCCTTCTATTGTTCACTCCAGACCACCACGGATTGAAAAACATAGCACTAAATGGACAAAAGATCACCCAATTAGGAATGTCATTGGTAATCTCGATCGACCAGTCTCTACACGCCATCAATTACAAGAGAGTGCACTTTATTGCTACTTTGATGCATTTCTCTCCGAAGTTGAACCTAAAAATTGGCAACAGGCTATGACTCAATCATCTTGGATTAAAGCCATGCAGGAGGAACTAAATGAATTCCAAAGACTTGAAGTATGGGAATTAGTTCCTCTCCCTGACAAGGTTAACATCCTTACTTTGTTATGGGTTTATAAGGTTAAACTCGATGAGATGGGTGCAGTATTGAAGAATAAGGCTAGATTGGTTGCTAGAGGATATAAACAAGCCTTGGGTATAGACATTGAAGAATCTTTTGCTCCTGTTGCAAGATTGGAGGCTATTAGACTATTCCTTGCGTATGCTGCTCATATGAACATGATCGTCTATCAAATGGATGTGAAGACGGCATTTTTGAATGATGAACTAAGGGAAGAAGTCTATGTTAGTCAGCCGGATGGGTTCGTTAGCACGGAGTTTCCTAATCATGTGTACAAGCTTAAGAAGGCTCTCTATGGGGTGAAACAAGCTCCACGCACGTGGTATGATCTCCTTTCAACATATCTCATCTCGGAAGGCTTCTCCAAAGGCAAGGTGGACCCCACTCTATTCACTCTCAAGGAGGACAACGGCATGATACTGGTACAAATTTATGTTGATGATATAATATTTGCTGCCTCTAACATAGAATTGTCAAAACGCTTTGAGAAGATAATGTCCACACGCTTTCAGATGTCAATGATGGGAAAAATTTCATTTTTCTTAGGATTACAAATTTCTCAGAATCCCAGAGGCATCTTTATTAATCAATCCAAATATGCTCTAGAATCTTTAAAGAAATATAAGTTTGAAAATTGTGACCCCGTGGACACTCCAATGGTGGAGAAATCCAAGTTAGATGTAGATAGGAATGGGAATATTGTCGATCCAAAACTTTACCGTGGGATGATCGGCACCCTTCTCTATCTGACTGCTAGCAGGCCTGATTTGCAATTTGTCGTATGCATGTGTGCCCGGTATCAGGCTCGGCCTACCGAAAATCACCTACATGTTGTTAAAAGGATCTTTCGGTATCTCAAAGGAACACTTCATCGTGGTCTATGGTATCCGAAAGATTCCTCTATTGCTTTAATATCATACGCAGATGCCGATCATGCTGGGTGTCAAGACACGAGGCGTAGCACTTCTGGATCTGTGCAACTCCTTGGAGACAGATTGATCAGTTGGTCTTCAAAAAGGCAGAAAAGCGCTGCAATTTCTAGCACGGAGGCTGAATACATCGTCATGTCCGGTTGTTGTGCTCAATTCCTTTGGATGAGATCACAACTAACTGACTACGGTTTGGGATTCAACAAAATCCCGATGTATTGTGACAACAAGAGCGCCATTTCCCTTTGCTGCAACTATGTTCAACACTCCCGGGTCAAGCACATAGACATTCGCTACCATTTCATTAAAGAGCAGGTGGAGAACGGAGTGATCGAGCTGTATTTTGTCACCACTGAGTTTCAGCTGGCAGATATGTTCACCAAAGCCTTAGATCGAGGACGAATCGAGTTTTTGATCGACAAGCTTGGCATGAAATCATTCACTCCAGCGACTCTCAAAGAATTGGCAGAAGAATCAGCTGAATAGTGGTGGTAAACTATTCAGGCGTATCCTTTGTTCGTGATCATGTATATTATCGTATATATATAAACCACAAAAAGAAAATACAAAAATATAAAACCAAGAAAAACCATAAAAAATATAAAACCTACAAAAACCATAAAAATTATAAAATCAAGAAAAACCAAAAATATTTTTCGTTTTTTAAATCGGGCATGTCTTTTAGTACAGTAATATTTACGGCTTTAGAAATGTCGATCAATATTGACACGAAGCCATAAATAGAGTCCGTATAAAAGTTGTACATTTTTAAAACATGCCCATTATGGCTTGTAGTTATTTCAGACTGCAACCCGATTTTCATATTAAAGTCACGTATTTCCTTGGAAAACGTTGGCTCACAACGGGAATTAATTTTCTCGGGCATGATTTACAAGCCAAATCATGCAAAGGGATCAAGTTTACTTTACAACTTGGTCTAACACGAGTTTGTGTACGTCTCAGTGCATTAATTTGTCAAAATAAGAGAAATCTTATTGCCACCACGAATCAATAGTTTTCAAGACATTAATTGGAAATGTTTTCATCAATATTTGACTCTTTAAACAATGACTACAGCTCTTTAAATAGAAAACGGGTCATCGTTTAAGGGGGAGAAAATATTAAATCATCTTCGTCATCAAAACGATTTTTCAAAAGTGTTTGTGGAAAATTAATTGGCTAAATGGTTTATGAGTGGTCTTGCTTTAGAATACGACTTGTGCTCGCTCAATGTGATTGGAGTTGCTTTAAGATCTTGGAGATTTGCGAATAGGTTGCGATGCTTAAAGTTGTGTGAAGGTTAAGTTGGCAAAATTTAACAATGGTTAGGGAGATTAGAAAAGACAAGGAATATAAAGGGAAAAGGTAGGAAAAGTATAGGGACTTAAAAGTAAGATTTATGAAAGTTGTTAAAAATTTGACCTAAGTCAAAACAAAACCCCCCGTCCCCTTAGTCTTTCTTCTTCACTGTTTTCTCCATCCGCCATTAACAACACACACAAGCTTTCAAAAACTCTCGATTCAATCAATTCAATCCTTTTCCTTCGATCAAACAAGGTACAAGCATCAATCTTTTATTATTAATTCGCCTAACTCATTTAATCCAGTTAATTAATTCGGGTAAGCAAGTTTATCAAATTAGGGTTCGTTTGTTTAATTTAGGGTTAATTGATTAGGGTTTTTGATGGGTTTTGCTCGGAATATCATTAGAATGTGTGTAGTTGCCTTAGAATGCCTTAAAAATCACTATCGAGCTTAGAATAATCTTTCATAGGTGCGTTTGTGAAGTTCCGGATGAACATGGCTAGCAATCTTCCGAATGAAGGTAGTTCTGAACAAACTTCCGAATGAAAGAAGTTCCAGATGAACTTCCGAATGAAGAAGTTCCGGATGAACTTCCGAATGAAGAAGTTCCGAGTGAACTTCCGAATGAAGAAGTTCCGAGTGAACTTCCGAATGAAGAAGTTCCGAGTGAACTTCCGAATGAAGAAGTTCCGAGTGAACTTCCGAATGAAGAAGTTCCGAGTGAACTTCCGAATGAAGAAGTTCCGAATGAACTTCCGAATGAAGAAGTTCCGAATGAACTTCCGAATGAAGAAGTTCCGAGTGAACTTCCGAATGAAGAAGTTCCGAGTGAACTTCCGAATGAAAAAGTTCCGGATGAACTTCCGAATGAAGAAGTTCCGGACGAACTTCCGAATGAAGAGTTCCGAATGAAGGACTTCCGAATGAAGAGTTCCGAATGAAGGACTTCCGAATGAAGAGTTCCGAAGGAAGGACTTCCGAATGAAGAGTTCCGAATGAAGGACTTCCGAATGAAGAGTTCCGAATGAAGAGTTCCGAATGAAGAGTTCCGGATGAAGGGTTATTTGATTGATAGTATTTGCCTGTTATAAGTACTTGTTGAAATGTGTTATGCTTAGAAGTAATAATGATACATATCTATATATTTTTGTGCATCAACCTTTCATGTCTTATCTTAAGCAGATACGATGACTAATCCAACAGTACAAGCAATCCAAGACTCTAGAGCAGCCGCAATTGCCGAAGCAAGAACACTCAAGTTCATACCAAACAATTACCGGCTGAAGCAAGTTTCAAAATCCACTCACCACGGATTTAAAGTCGCCATAGCAATCCTTGATCACTCTCATTTCAAGAATGCCATAAGGAGTACTGCCTCGGTACCTTATGATTACATGTATGAGTTCTGGGCTACCAAGGAAAGTACTTCAAACAAGATCACCTTCACTCTCAACAACAAGCAACAGACACTTACTGTTTCAGACTTTCGTAAGATATTTGGAATTAGGGATACACCCAAAGGTATGTCATTTTCTAGGGATTCTACTAAAGACGAACTCATGGAGATGTTCGATGCTCTTGGATGTCCTGACATACGAGTTGTGTCTGAGTTTACCACCGCTAAAGTGGGTCAACCTTGGCGAGCAATCTTGGGTATTCTCAGTAGATGTCCTACACCGAAAACAAGTGGGCATGATGCTTTGCGTGGTCCAATCATGAACATCTTCTATGGCATGTACAAAGGCTCAAATGCAGATTATGCATTATTGATATGGGAAGAATTTAACTTTCAACTCTTCCAGAACAAGAAGCTGAAGACTAATTTCTTTCCTTACCCTCGGTTTGTCAAGCTTATCATTAATTATTTTATGAAGAATGATGTTACTATTGATAAGCGTGCAGCAAGTCGTCATCACACTGAAGAGGCTGATCACACTGTGGATCTAAGGCATGAAGGACCATCTGGTGGTGTTATTCCTGGTCCTATTCCCGATTATCTTCTGACGGATAGAATTAAAGCTTCAGCTGATTACAAGCTACTGCTGCTAGAAATCAAGAAGCTAAAAGCAAGCCTTCAGACAGGAGAAGACTCATCTACTACGGTCAAGAGTAAAGGTAAACGCAAGCAACCAGCTGCTTTACCTGAACCCGAAACCAAGAAGAAGAAGACTGAGGCTAAGAAGGGAAAAGGCACTGCTGATGAGTTTGTTCTACGTGACGAAGAAAATGTTGATGATCCTACTCTTGACAAGGCTGAGAGAAAATTAATGAAGATAGCTATTGAAAGGAGTAGGAAAGACACGGGAGGTAGTGGTTCGGGTGCACAGATGAATATTGAAGAAGAGTACGAGGAGCCAGAGGATGTTTATGAGTTTGGATCACCTGAACGGTATTCTACTTCGAAGGAGACATCCATCCCCGTTTCAGCAAGTGTTGAAAAGGAGTCCGGTGCTCCTACAATCATGGTACCTACTCAGCCTTTAGTAACTCAACCTCCACCAATACAGCCCTTACCAACCCGACTGGTTTCAACACCATTCCTTCCACCTCCAATAACTCCCATCCTCAATACTGTGTTTACAACCGAGCCTCTTCAACCAACCCAGAGTAGCTCTGCATCATCTTCAATGGCTGCATTTGTAATGGCAGAAATGTTGGATAAACATACGGATAATCAAAAAAGAGAGATGAATGAACTTCGCCAAGAACTACATAGACGAGTTCAAAGTGAAGAAGCATCTAAGAAAGCCCAAGAAGAGATGCTTGCTAAGTTCGCTGCAGAGATGGAGTTGACACGTAAAGCTCATGCAGAAGAACTAGCTCAGGTTAAGCAGGCTGAAGCTGATAAGCATGCTGCACGAATCACGAGACTTCAAGCTATGAGGGATAAATACAAGGAGCAGAAAGAAACACTTGAAGCTTCTGTTGAAGAGAGAGTGAAAGAATCCGTTGAGTCCATTATGCCAAAACTGCGTGATGAGTTGAAGACACTCGCGGCTGATAACTTGATGATTAAGTCATCCAATCCTTCTGAATCCGCCTACAAAATTGCCTATGACTTGACGGATTTTGAATTAAAGAAGATCCTCAAAGCTCGCATGAGGGAACTTGGATCTTTTGATAAATCTAAGATTCAACGGACTCTCTACAAGTCACTCAATGACGCCATTATGGAGGATGATCGGCTTTTTAAGATGTTTGGAAGTGTGGTACCTTACCACATTCTGCCTGAGGAAGAAAGGGAAGAAAGTGAACAAGAAGAGGGTGACGGGAAAGAAGAAGGCGAAGAAGAAGAAGAAGAAGAAGAGGATGATGAGGATGATGATGGTGATGATGATGAGGATGATGATGATGATGATGGTGATGATGGTGGTGATGGAAATGAGGAGAGTGCTAAGGGAAGCAACGAGGATAGCGATAAGGATGATGATGGTAAACAGCCTGAAACAGGGGATAAGGTTTCCAGCACAAAGAAACCTTCAAAGTCTGGAACCAAGTCTAAGAAAGATGCTGCGCAGAAGGAAAAATCCACCTCAACGGAATCAAGACGATCCAAGTGGCGCCACGATGTGAATGCTACTACGGCGTCATCGATTCCTGGTACATCTATTGCTGTGTCTATACCTGTTACCACTAACCCTGTTAGTTCTGTTGTTGCTCCTGTGATTGCAGAGTCAGTAACTGAACCTGAAGCTGCACAACACTCGCCTGTTCATGACACCGCCGAGATGCCTAAATCAGAACCAGCACGTGTTCATGTCTCTACTCCTCTACAACAAGAACCACAATCTATTGTTCCTGAGTCAAGCACACGGGACTGGGCAGACACATTGGAGATTGACGAGACTGCACCGCCACAAGCTTGGATCACGGCAGCGGCTCAATATGATCCAATCACAGACGCTGACAGAGATGTTCTATATCTCCATATCCGTAGTCCGATTGACTTGTGTGCATTTCTGGCTCATGAGTATAAATCTTCGGTCACTCCGTCGTTGGTAAAGAGAGCTCTAAAGGATAAGAGAATTCGCGCCAAAACCAGGTTAACCCGAATGGAGTTCGAGTATTATGCTGACGAGGTCCTAAAAGCTCTTAACACCGTTCAAAGGCCAGGCCTCCATGAATCAGAAAGAGCTCCACCTCCACTTGATCCTTCTCAAGATAACCAAATCGCTCTCAACTTCTTCGTCACCTATGATCTTGAGTATCTCCTCAAGGGTTCATCAAAGTACGCAACCTCCCTGACCTTGCTGAAAGCTGCCAACTGGGGGACAATACCCTGGATCGAGGAAAAGGTAAACCGACTCTGGGTCCCAAGGGTAACACGTAATTATGATATGTATGTTGTTATAGGTGCATCTCATTGGGACGAACGAGTCCGAAGGGCGTACAGAGGTTGCTGCTTAGCCAATTCAGGAAGCAATGTTAGATCCGATATTCGCATCTCCAGCATTTTGGGACTGAAAACTGAAGCCAAGAATGGCTATTATCATGTGATGGAGATTCGTCTAAAAAGGGAGGATGACAGAGAATACAAAATCCAGCAGGGAGATTTTTCTATCATTCGCCTTGAGGATATCGAAGACATGTTGCTTATGATGACCCGAGATCAACTCACCCATATTGCTCGTGAAGACATTATTGCCTTGAATACAGCACTTCGTATGTTCACACGAAGCGTTGTTATCAAGAAACGAGTTGAAGATCTTCAATTGGGAGTCGAAAGCTACCAAAGGAAGCTTAACCTCACCCGTCCAATGAACCAAGTTCTACCTCAACATGTCGATGGATGTCCCTATACCAGCATTACTGTTCCGAATTACGGGATTTTCTACTTGAACAGTCGAGGGATAATGAAGTTTATGAGGGTAGGTGAGCTTTATAAGTACAGTGATGGGACTCTCATTTACGTCAGAGAAAAATTGGAGCATCTTAATTCGGGTGGGTCTTTACCAGAGATGACGGAGGATTGGCATCAGGGTTATCGGCAAATGGCGAAGTATGTGATCAAGAAGATTGATCAAAAGCTCCGTGAACGTAGATTGATGAGGAGCTTAGAAAGATTCGTTGGTGGTAGACCATATGGAGTGCACCACAAGCTACTGCAACGATCCATCTAATGGGTCGTACATTTCAGGTCCACTTTATATTGGTTTTTAATTGTGAATATGTAAATTTGTGAATATTGTGCTTTTACGGCTTGATGTAGTGTTAAGGTATGATAATTTTTCAAGAATTTCTCACGAGATTCTAAATCTTTCAAAATATATCATACTAAAGCACTACAACTATCCCTTATTAATTTAAGGGGGAGCATTAACATGTTCTATGGCCAAAACATCGATTTCATTTTTACCCAAAGACCGGTTAATCCATTCAATATCCCAAATATTAATGGTTAACATTTTGAATAAGGGGAGAAAATGGGATTAAGGAGACTTAAATGATACTTGGCTAAAAGATGAAAAAGACTTAACGATAATCTAACTCAATATGTGTAAATCACGTGTTAAGGGGGAGCGTTTTTAATGAACAAAAACACCTAAGGTACAAAAGTTTTGATTTCAATATCACAAGTACCTTAGGTGATTTTCAAGGATTTTTTCATGGTGGCTATACTTTCCCAAAACACGCTTAATTCACGACGAATGTGGTGACAAAAGGGTGGTAGGAATAGGTTTAGTCCAATGATTCATCAGAACCGATGGAATCTTCCCAAGGACAATTCCCTAGATTGAATTAGAAGTCCTAGGAAAGTTGGAGAAAGATTGTGAACGTAGCTGAATGCCGACCAAGTACTTAAGCTAGCACTGGAACAATCACAACAAGGTGCTAGTTATGACGTATTGGTAAGCATTGAAGGGGTTGAAGAATGAAAAAGAATTGTAAAGATAAAGGGTGTAAAGAAAGAAGCACTCCTTACAACTTTAGGCAGAAACCGGGTCAATACATATGCTATTGAGATCATTTTTGTTAATGATTCTCGATATTGAAGAAAGACATCATGGACCCAGTGATGCAATGCACAACCCTTCCCAGCTAACTCAAATATCTCTCAAAAGGTATTTGTTTTAATCACACGGAGATTAACACGTTATCTATTGGTTTATTCACTCCGAATAGACTGATATTGAAAAGGTGGCACGCCTCTCCAGCCATCGCTCACTAAATCAAAACGCACTATCGAGTCTAGAGCCAAAAGATCATCAAAAGTCTCATTAGGACTAATACTGACTTTCTATGGGTTCTAATTCTCTCACAGTCCTCTCGAATTGATCTCAGTCTTAGGTGGAATAATTGTTCTTGGTTACTAAATAAAAGGGTTGGTTTTCTAATCTACTTAATGTTAAAATGTAATAATATGGAAATTTAAATCAAAGATAATTACTTTAATGACAATTAATAAAAACGTGAATTAAAATTGAATATAAGATTAAAATTAAAATTAAAGTTAAAGTTGAAGTATAAAATATAAGTTGTGAAATAAAAGTAAGGAAATAGATAAACAGTAAAACAGTAACACTAACAAGAAATTGATTCGGAAGTTTTAACCTTCATTCGGAAGTTTTGACCTTCATTCGGAACTTTGGGTTCATTCGGAACTTTTGACAAAGAGGTTGATTCGGAACTTAAGTACTCATCTGGAACTTTTCCTTCATTCGGAACTTTAGTGCTCATTCGGAAGTTTCTAGTTCATTCGGAACTTAATGCTTCATTCGGAAGTTTTTACTTCATTCGGAAGTTTAGACTCATCCGGAACTTTTTAAACTGATTCGGAACTTAATGCTTCATTCGGAAGTTTTTACTTCATTCGGAAGTTTAGACTCATCCGGAACTTTTTAAACTGATTCGGAACTTTTAAAGGAAAACTCAATCGGAACTTTTCAAAACATGCTCATCCGGAACTTAGGTGTTCATTCGGAAGTTTGGCTTCGTTCGGAAGTCTGGGAAACCCAGAAACCCAGATACAGAAATAATACCCGAAGAACAAGGAAAATCAGTTTTAATCCAAAAATCACCAATTGTTTCACCAAATCTTAAATAAAACTAAACACATAGCATCTATTAACCATAAGCTACAAATCCCATCAACAAGAACACAAATCCCAACAACTTTTGAAGATCAAATCAAGAAAATAAAAACTCAAGAACTTGAAGATAAAGATGATGATGAACAAGATGAAATGGAAAGATTAAACAAAGAACTTGTATTGAATGATTAATGTTTTAACAAGATCAAACAAAGATTAAAATAACAAGATTGGAAAAACAAAGATTAAAATCACCAATCACCCTAGTGGTGATGGTGATGATACGAACTACAGGGAGAGAAAAGTAGGAGGAGAGAAAACTAAAACTAACTCCTAAAATGTGTGAGGGGTGGCCTATTTATAGGCTTGTCTTTTGGTTGGTGAGTGGGCTTTCTCCCGTTCTTCTTGTCTTTTTCGTCTTTTCAGAAAAGTTTCCGTTTTCGATTCTGATTCGGGATTTGTCGTCGATTAAATTCAACTCGTCTTTTAATTTCTTCGTTTAATAGACTTGAGTTTCTTCGACTTATGTAAATCTTCCATCTTTGGTCCTTTTCTTCGATAAATCGTCAAATAGGCCCAGTGACTTCAAATCTTTTGCATCTCTTGGACAATAGACTTTATCTTGAGTCTTTTTCTTCGATAAATCCTGTGCAATCCCATGTTTTCTTCAATAATCATCTGGATGGCTCTGAAAACACAATAAACACAAAAACCACGCATAATTCCAAACAAATGATATTAAATACGTGTTTTGGTCTCGTTTTAGCCAGAATTTAGTGGTAAAAGGATGGGTGTTTACACACCTATCAAATCCCCTACACTTAACCATTGCCATGCCCTCATGCAATGCTTAGTGATAAAGCAATTTTACACTTTTCTCATAATTAATCAACCTTGGCCTTATTTAAATACTACTAAACAAAAATTAAAGTACTAAAAGAAATTAAAATTTAAAAGGATAGAAAACCATTTTCACTTGAAAATAGCTACATGGAAATAACTTGAAAAGAGATCAATGACTTACATTAGGGCTTTTGTGCTGTGAAGATTTATCACCCTCAAGTTTCACGTTCCCCAAACTAAGCTTTAAAACGAGATCATTGTTATTATAAGTTAGCAATTCAAACACTTACACACATGGCTTAATTAAATGCTTAAACTCCCTTATTCCTAGGTGTATCTCTTATATTTTATTTTTGTCTTAGAATGATCATGAAGATGCATTTTTGGACTTATTTCGATAGTTTATTTAGGCTGAAAGCAAAGTAGGACGATTTGATCAATAGTTAGCTAAAGGACAAAATCTCTTAAAACTGCTTCTCGGGATATCAAAAAGTTCATATCTTGGCATAACTTGGTTCGCGATTTGAGACCTTTCTTGGGCCGATATTTGGCATGTACTTCATACTTCATATCTTCGAGAGACGTTCTTGAGATAATGGTCTTCTCATTATAATAGAGTTTCTTCACTTGGAGACTTTTGAGGGGTACTCCAACTTTGTTGACCACGACTTCATGATTATTTCTTCAATCTCTAATTGGGATTTTGAGATACAACGATCCGCCTCCTTTTCGGACTTGGATCTATTTATCCTCATACCTTGTTAGGGTCTTTTCGGATAGACTTCTCCATGATCTTTATGGGAGTTGATTGCTTTTCGTCGTGAGTCTTGATCCTTCATATTGACTTTAGGAATAATGCTTTTCACATCACTTTGGATCTTCAGCAATAAAATTGAATCCTCATGCCTTGTTAGGGCCTTTTTGAACTCGCCAATCTTCGCGCCCCGCTTCATAAGTTATGCCTTGGCTATGAACTCTTATCATTACCGAGCAACTTTTAAACGATCTTGGGCTAGAAGCTAAGTAACCTTTCAAATCGTACGACCTTACTTATTGCAGATAAATTATTAGCAAGTGATGGGAGAATAGGCAAATAATTACACCAAGTGAGCTTGTGTAAGAATACCGACTTATAATTGACTCTATCATTTCTCGTCCTCCACAATTTAAAATCTCAAGTAATGAGACTCGTGGACACTTAGCCTAATAAACCAATTAAGGTCTACATGGTTAAGGATACTAGCTAGAATAAACTTGGATAAGTTTATTCGGGTTGAGTCAAAATAAACGCAACGGGCCTAATATGTCAAAGACTTTTAAACTAGCTACACCACTTTATTAAAATTTGACTTTATTGCGGGATATATACATATGAAAGCAACGATAAAAATTTAAAAATTACAACTAAATGGCCAAAGTTAATAAAAAATTTGAAAAATGTTGAAAAATATGATTTTCCGGTTAATTGAAGGCATTTTCATGGAAAAGTCCACTTAAAACTTCGATAGAAGTCCCACCTACACTTAAGATAAACATTGTCCTCAATGTTTAAGCATGTGGGAAAAGTTTCCCCTACACTTATGACATTGTGCACGTTGGTTAACTCAAGTTAAGGAAGAGACGACTAAGTGATCAATTTCAAATGTGAGTATGAAGAAAATTGAATCACGATAGTTGAGAGATAGAACCGGATTTCGGATAACACGGGAGCACGGTTCTTCAAAGATTCCAAGAGTGCACTTATCCCTGTAATCACACCATACAAAGACAAACACGTATAGAAGTACCCCCTACACTTAGGGGATTAAAACATAAAAGGATAGATACTCGGGCTGCCTCCCGAGGAGCGCTTGTTTTTGATAACCGAGTCGCGAGCCTGACTCGACCCAAAATTAGTTCATGGGGAACGTGGTGAGGGATGGAATCACCTCCTGAGAGGTGTCCTCACCAAAGTACAACTTCACTCGTTGGCCATTCACCTTAAAATTAGGTCCATTAGGTTGAGCGAGCTCGAGAGTACCATATGGAAAAATTTTGGCAATGGTGAATGGGCCGGACCAACGAGATTTGAGCTTTCCCGAGAAGATTTTCAACCGATAGTTAAAAAGTAAGACTTTGTCTCCAACATGGAACTCTCAGTTTCTAATCTTAGAGTCGTGAATGTGCTTAGTCCTTTCCTTATAGATTAAAGAATTTTCATAAGCCTCATTACGGAGTTCATTGAGCTCATTGAGTTGGATCTTGCGTAGGTCACCGGCTTTGTTAATATCAAAATTGGCCCACTTCAAGGCCCAGTAAGCCTTGCGCTCCAACTCAATGGGGAGGTGGCACGCTTTCCCGTACACAAGACGATAAGGCGTACAGTCGATCGGGGTCTTGTAAGCAGTACGGAAAGCCCACAAAGCATCATCAAGTTTATCAGCCCATGAGGCACGATGCTCTCCCATGGTTCTTTCCAGAATTCGCTTAAGACCTCGGTTGGATATTTCAGCCTGGCCATTAGTTTGTGGGTGGTAGGCTGTGGAAAGACGATGATTTACACCGTACTTAGCCATGACTCGAGCAAATTGGTCATTGCAGAAATGAGTCCTACGATCACTAATAATGGCACGAGGCACACCGAATCTAGCGAAAAGAGCTTTCAAAAAGTTACAAACCACCCTTGCGTCATTAGTAGGTAAAGCTTTGACTTCAACCCACTTTGAAACGTAGTCAACGGCTACAAGGATGTATTTGTTTCCTTTAGAAGAAGGGAATGGCCCCATAAAGTCGATACCCCAAACATCAAAAATTTCACACTCTTGAATGAAATTCTGAGGCATCTCGTCTTTATGTGTGATCGTGCCTTGTGTTTGGCAAACATCACATCTTTTAACCATATCGTGAGCGTCACGATATATGGAGGGCCAATAAAATCCCGAATCAAACACTTTTTTGGCGGTGTAATTGGGACCAAAGTGACCACCGGTGGGTCCTTTGTGGCAAGCATCAAGGATTTCCGACGCTGCCGGTCCGTCAACACATCGGCGGATAAGCAGGTCGGCACATTGTTTAAATAGGTAAGGGTCGTCCCAAAAGTAAGTCTTGATGTCGGTGAAGAACTTTTTCTTTTGTTGGGACGTCAACCCTTCCTTGAGAATTCCACCCGCCAAGTAGTTTGCAAAATCCGCAAACCACGAGGTTTCATTCGACTTTGAGTTTATAGACATTAAGGTCTCCAAGGGAAAGGAATCATTGATTTCTCTATTCGGATGATCCCCTTGGTAAGGATCCTCGAGTCTGCTGAGATGGTCCGCGGCTAGGTTTTCAGCTCCTTTTTATCGCGAATTTCGATTTTAAATTCCTGGATCAGCAAAACCCAGCGAAGAAGTCTTGGTTTGGAATCTTGCTTTGTCAACAAGTACTTCAGCGCGGAATGATCGGTGTACACAATGGTTGTAGAAAGGACAAGATAGGGGCGGAATTTTTCAAAAGCATAGACAACAGCTAAAAGCTCTTTTTCGGTTGTCGTATAATGCAATTGTGCCCCTGTCATTGTCTTGCTAGCGTAATGGATCGGTTGGAAGTGTTTGTTCACTCTTTGTCCCAGAACCGCTCCAATAGCAAAATCACTAGCATCGCACATCAACTCAAAGGGCAGCTCCCAATTAGGGGTAACTAAGACGGGTGCCTTAGTTAGCTTATCCTTAAGCGAGTTGAAGGCTTCAAGACACTCTTTGGAGAAGATAAAAGGAGTATCTTTTTCCAAGAGGTGGGTCATCGGGCGAGCGATTTGAGAAAAATCTTTGATGAATCGACGGTAGAAGCCCGCATAACCCAGGAAACTTCTCACACCCTTCACGGTTGAAGGTGGAGGCAACTTTGCGATAACATCGACTTTAGCACGGTCTACTTCAAGACCGGCTTTCGAGATCTTATGTCCAAGCACGATGCCTTCTTTTACCATAAAATGGCATTTTTCCCAATTCAGAACTAGGCGAGTGTCTTCGCACCGCTTGAGCATACGTTCCAAATTGGCAAGGCAAGAAGAGAAAGAATCCCCGAAGACCGAGAAATCATCCATGAAGACTTCCATGGTTTGTTCAACCATGTCATGGAAGATAGCTAACATGCACCTTTGGAAAGTCCCGGGCGCATTACATAAGCCAAAAGGCATTCTTTTGTAAGCAAATGTGCCATAGGGACAAGTGAATGTCGTCTTCTCTTGATCTTGGGGATCGATGGGTATTTGGAAATAACCCGAGAAACCATCAAGAAAGTAGTAATATTCATTACCGGCTAAATGTTCAAGCATTTAGTCCATAAAAGGTAGAGGGAAATGATCCTTTCTCGTGGCATCATTGAGTTTGCGGTAGTCTATATAAACTCTCCACCCAGTAACGAGACGAGTGGAAATCAACTCGTTGTGTTCATTGGGAACAACGGTTATTCCGCCCTTTTTGGGCACACAATGGATTGGACTAACCCATGGGGAATCCGAAATAGGGTAAATCATACCCGCATCAAGAAGTTTGAGAACCTCAGTTTTGATGACTTCATGGATTTTTGGATTCACCCTTCGTTGGCTTTGAATTGTGGGCTTAAAGTCGTCCTCCATGAGAATTTTGTGTGTGCAGAAGTGAGGATCAATTCCATGAATATCAGAAATCTTCCAAGCAATAGCCTTCTTATGATCTTTCAAAATGTTGATAAGTCGGGCTTTTTCTTCTTCCTTTAGGTCCTTAGCAATGATGACTGGCGACTTCTTCTCTTCTTCAAGGAATACATACTCGAGATGGGGCGGCAACTCCTTAAGTTCTAAATCCGGAGGATTTTTGACGGGAGGCGTATTCGAAGTCGGAGTATCGATAGCAATGATCGTGGGAGATGGAGGCGAAGGATTGTCTTCGGTGAGAAGATTGTCAAAGAAATTCATGTCTTCATCCCCATCGATAGGAGAATCATTAGTAGCTAAATTCACATCTCCCATGGTGTCTTCAAGATTGTTCCAAAATAAATCACTATCTCCAAATAGAGACAACGATGAATCAATAGAGGACACGGTCTCAACATTGGGAAGAGAGGTAGGAATACTTTTGCAAGCATCATTAAAGTGTTCTTCACAAGCCTTATCAAGAACGTCAATACAATTAACGCTCTCATATGAATAAGGCTGTTTAGACAACTTTCCCATGTTGAAGACTACTTTATCGTCACCCACTCTCATGATAAGCTCACCGGCTTCAACATCAATAAGAGTGCGACCGGTCCTCAAGAATGGACGTCCAATAATTAGTGGCACACGGGGGTCCATCTCGTAGTCGACGACAACAAAATCAGCCGGGAACGTGAATTTGTCGACTCCTACAATGACGTCTTCGGCTATCCCCACTGGATAAGCAACCGTACGGTTAGCTAATTCCAAAGTCATTTTGGTGGGGACTAGCTCTGGGAGAGATAATTGCTTCCAAACACTTAGAGGCATGAGATTAATACTGGCACCTAGATCGGCTAGGGCCATGCAATTCTCTACTCCCGGGAAATTGCAAGGGATAAGAAAACGACCCGGATCACCAAGCTTGGTTGGCAATTTCCTTAAGAGTACTGCAGAGCAATTCTCATTAAGTTGGGTGTTGGCAATATCGAGGAGCTTTTCCTTGTCGCTCAGAAGATCTTTAAACATTTTCGCATATTTGGGCATGTGAGCGAGAGCCTCAGCGAAGGAGATATTGAAATTCAGTTGTTTGAACATTTTAAGGAAGTTCGAAACCTGAATATCATCCTTGCTCTTTTGCTTCTCTTTCCTCAACCTTGAAGGATAAGGTATATTGGAAGAAGAGGAAGGCTTTAGGGGAATAGGATCACTCACAACCACGGGTGGAGGAGGGGTAGAAGGAAGAGGTGGAGAAATTGGGGAAGGAGAAGGATGAGGAATAGGAGCAGGTGACTCGTTCTCCTTAGTCACAACCACCGGTGGAGGTATAGGAAGCTCGGGTTCCTTGGTACCTTTTCCACTTCGAGTGGTGATTGCTTTCATCTCCCCTCTTGGATTCGCAATAGTGTTACTCGGAAGAGTACCCGAAGAAGAGGGTTGATTACCATTGAAGAAACTAGCCATCATGTTCCTCAGATCATTAGTTTGGGTATCCAACGTGTTTCTCATGTCGGCTCTTAAATCATTTCCTTGCTTGACCAAGTCTGCTTTTAAGTTGCGCACTTCCTGCTGGAGATTTTCCACGATTACATCATTGGTCCTCATGTAGGTTGCAACCTCTTGGTGTAATGCAGTGGTGGTTTGGTTGGGAGGAGCATTGTATGCGGGTGGTTGATAAGCAGGTTGTTGGTAAACTTGGTTGTTACGTTGAGGTGGTTGTTGTTGCTTGTGAGGAGGTATGTATGGTTTTCGAGGTTGTTGTTGTTGTTGAGGAGGGCGATTGAGGTTTGATTGTTGGTTTGGGTTGGTTGGAGGAAAACCAGGTGGTGAAAGATAGTTGTTGCTGCGGTAGCTAAGTAAATTATGGTCACCTTGAGGTCTAGCTTGATAAGCAGGTTGAGGGTAGGTGCCATATGCCGCATTCACATTCTCAGCAGGGTAGTCTTGGGTGGCGGTACAAGTTGTGTAAGAGTGAGGACCACCGCATATCTCACAAGGTTGGCTGACAGCGTTAACTTGAGCGTTTTTAGCGTTGTTGCTGTTGTTGTTGCTGACGGTGTGGGTGACAAGCGATTCCAGAAGCGTAGTGATTTTGTCCAATCGCTTGTCGCTGTCACTAGTGCTAGCACTAGCGACATTGGTCCGAACACTCTTGGTTTGCACACGAGATTTATTCTCAATGATGTCCCAAGCAGCATTGGAAGTCTTAGCCAATAAATTACCCCCCGAGGCACTGTTCAGTGAATCTTGGTCACTCATGCTTAAACCATTGTAAAAAGTATTAATTTGATGTACTTTGGTAAAACCATGTTGTGGGCATTTTCTTAAAAGATCTTTAAAACGATCCCAAGATTCACTGAACGACTCATCGTACTTTTGTTCAAAATTTATGATCTCATTCCGCAAAGCGGTAGTACGAGAGGGTGGAAAAAAGTAATTGATAAACTTTGTTTCCAAATCTGTCCACGAGAGAATACTCTGTGGTGGTTCCTTAGCAAGCCAATGCCGGGCTTGTCCCTCTAAAGAAAAGGGAAAAAGTTGTAACCTTATAACCTCTTGTGGAACACCATTGAATTTGACCGTGTTGGTGAGTTGCAAGAATCTCTTGATGTGGTCGTGTGGATCATCAATGGTACGTCCCAAGAATGGTTGAGCGGAGACCATCTGGATAAAGCCTGATTTTAGCTCGAAATTGTTGGCGGCAATTGGTGGTATAACAATTGGGTCCGTGTTGCCATCGACATGAGCTTGCAGTAGTTCAATCATCGGGCGATTATCCGGAAGGGGCTCATTATTGTTGTGATTGTTCATGTTGTTGAAAGGTGGGTTGTTGTTGTTATTATTGTTGTTTGGAGGTGGTACACCGGCCATGTCTAAGTGATCGAGAGGCTCGGGCTCTTGATATGACGTGGATCGAGTGCGCATACACCTGCAAAAGAACGAACAAAGAAAAGCAAAGCAAAAATATTTTTGGTTTTTATGTTTTTTTAATTTTTTTGTATTTTTGAAAATTTTATATTTTTTTGGATTTTTTGAAAATTTTTGATGAAAAAGTAATGTTCACGGGGAACGGATCCCAAAATCAAAGTTCTCACAAAAAACCTTCGATCTTTACGCAAAGAGCCGGCAGCGGCGCCATTTTAATACTGATTTTCTATGGGTTCTAATTCTCTCACAGTCCTCTCGAATAGATCTCAGTCTTAGGTGGAATAATTGTTCTTGGTTACTAAATAAAAGGGTTGGTTTTCTAATCTACTTAATGTTAAAATGTAATAATATGGAAATTTAAATCAAAGATAATTACTTTAATGACAATTAATAAAAACGTGAATTAAAATTGAAATTAAGATTAAAATTAAAATTAAAGTTAAAGTTGAAGTATAAAATATGAGTTGTGAAATAAAAGTAAGGAAATAGATAAACAGTAAAACAGTAACACTAACAAGAAATTGATTCGGAAGTTTTAACCTTCATTCGGAAGTTTTAACCTTCATTCGGAACTTTGGGTTCATTCGGAACTTTTGACAAAGAGGTTGATTCGGAACTTAAGTACTCATCCGGAACTTTGCCTTCATTCGGAACTTTAGTGCTCATTCGGAAGTTTCTAGTTCATTCGGAACTTAATGCTTCATTCGGAAGTTTTTACTTCATTCGGAAGTTTAGACTCATCCGGAACTTTTTAAACTGATTCGGAACTTAATGCTTCATTCGGAAGTTTTTACTTCATTCGGAAGTTTAGACTCATCCGGAACTTTTTAAACTGATTCGGAACTTTTAAAGGAAAACTCAATCGGAACTTTTCAAAACATGCTCATCCGGAACATAGGTGTTCATTCGGAAGTTTGGCTTCGTTCGGAAGTCTGGGAAACCCAGAAACCCAGATACAGAAATAATACCCGAAGAACAAGGAAAATCAGTTTTAATCCAAAAATCACCAAATTTTTCACCAAATCTTAAATAAAACTAAACACATAGCATCTATTAACCATAAGCTACAAATCCCATCAACAAGAACACAAATCACAACAACTTTTGAAGATCAAATCAAGAAAATAAAAACTCAAGAACTTGAAGATAAAGATGATGATGAACAAGATGAAATGGAAAGATTAAACAAAGAACTTGTATTGAATGATTAATGTTTTAACAAGATCAAACAAAGATTAAAATAACAAGATTGGAAAAACAAAGATTAAAATCACCAATCACCCTAGTGGTGATGGTGATGATACGAACTACAGGGAGAGAAAAGTAGGAGGAGAGAAAACTAAAACTAACTCCTAAAATGTGTGAGGGGTGGCCTATTTATAGGCTTGTCTTTTGGTTGGTGAGTGGGCTTTCTCCCGTTCTTCTTGTCTTTATCGTCTTTTCAGAAAAGTTTCCGTTTTCGATTCTGATTCGGGATTTGTCGTCGATTAAATTCAACTCGTCTTTTAATTTCTTCGTTTAATAGACTTGAGTTTCTTCGACTTATGTAAATCTTCCATCTTTGGTCCTTTTCTTCGATAAATCGTCAAATAGGCCCAGTGACTTCAAATCTTTTGCATCTCTTGGACAACAGACTTTATCTTGAGTCTTTTTCTTCGATAAATCCCGTGCAATCCCATGTTTTCTTCAATAATCATCCGGATGGCTCTGAAAACACAATAAACACAAAAACCACGCATAATTCCAAACAAATGATATTAAATACGTGTTTTGGTCTCGTTTTAGCCAGAATTTAGTGGTAAAAGGATGGGTGTTTACACACCTATCAAGGACACTTTCCATTTATTCCTTGCTTTCTCACACACTGTGAAAAGTAAGAGATTTTTATGAGTCCTACGCAGTATTCTTGTAATATTTCCAGAACATCCGAGTAATACGCAAGTATTACAATGAAGATGGAAATCCTGCTTGAGCCAACATCAAACAAGCTCATGGTAGGTTACACGTGCGGTTCTTTTAGAACCAATCTTGTGAAAAACTGGAAAGAAACAGTGGATTAATTCTTAATTGAACTTAAACTCGTTCCAGGCCTCTACGCATTATCATATGATCTTGCCAGAACACTCAGAGTGACTCTTTATTGATCACGGTGACGAGTGGAAATCCTTCTAGTGTTAACATCAAACAGCACTTGGTAGGTGACGTGCAAGATTCTTTATGAATTGAGCTCGTGATAACTGGAAAGCAACGATGGTGAAAATCTTAATTGAAATTCACTTGTTCCAGGTTTCATGAATTGACGGCTTCAAATCACAAGGATAAATTATCCAAGTGATTCACTCTTTATGTTCGCAGTCAGCTTTGGACGGTCGAATAAAGAGAACGGGTTTACCCGCGAAATCCTGTCAGGAAGTTACTTAATTGAAACTATCCGTCACGGGTACGATATCTAATATCGTCTAACGGTCTTCACCGACCGGAGGTAAAATGCTACCGAATTAGAATAAAATGTCAAAGCCATTTTATTCGTGTCGTTGCTGTGTACATGTTAAAGACGGTGGCGTTGCTGTGTACCTGTTGAAGACGGTGGCGTTGTTGTGTACCAGTAGAAGACGGTGGCGTTGCAGTGTACCTGTTGAAGTCGTTCCCACATGCTTATGTTTTTCTGCATCAAAGTTCAGCAAAATTCAAGAAAGTGCAAAATGAAGTCTTTCGCTGTACCAAACTCTGAAGCTTTCGAGAATTCAACAAAAAGACATAAGTGTGTGGAACATGGAGTCACGAGGAGGCAAGTTTCACAAGAAGGCAAAGATCGCACGTGATTGGTCAAAAGAACAATGCTCTCAAGCCAAAGCCTAAAAGATCAAATCAAAATATTCACAACAAAAAGAAAGAAGAAAAGACTACGAGCGGAAGAACGAAGACTTAGTATAGTATGCTAGGTTTAGAACTTTGTAAACATGGAGTGACCTCCCTTAGGGGGAGATTGTTAGAAATACGTTTTTACGTATATTAGAAGTATCGGTCACTCCACAATATTATTAATGTTGTAATAGCTCGTAGTTAGTGTTACTTATTAAGTTAAGTAAGAAACCGACCCATGGGCTTGTCATGGGTCGGCCCAAGCCCAATATAAGGCCTTGGATATAAATACCCCTTTCCACCATGGAAAGGGGTTGGTTGTTGATTATTCCATACTTTCATTTGAACAAAATACACATAGTTTCTCTCTCACTTTCTCTCTCTAGTTTCTCTCTCTAGAAATCTTCAACCCACTTCATAGATTCATAGGTTATCAAGATTCTACAATAGAAAACCTTAAGTTCAGGCTTAAGTGATGTATCATCTTTTTCAATTTCCTCCCTAGCAGTCTTAGTAGAGTCGGAGATTATCCTAGTTAAAGGGCACTCGTTTCCTACAAGAGTGAAAGTTCTACCAGTGGGGCGCCACATTTTACCAATGGGTTTGATTTTAGCAACTTACTGGGATTTAAGTCTAGCACGGGAGTTCACCTCATTAAGTAGTTTCTTGATACAAGAATCATGATTTGCCGTAAAGACACATTTTCTACATGTTTTACAAGTAGCATATTTAATGTCCGACTAAGATCTAGAATTCCTGGACGATTGATTGATGCTCCTAGGATTTGACATGCTACGGTTAGCAGTGTTGGGTAATCTAGAAGGCATCTGTCTAGGTTTGAAAGTCTTATCTCTTACATGTGTCTTTTGAGTAGCTTCCCTTTGACCAAAAGTATGGTGAACGTCATTTGAACTAGTTTGAGACGTGTTCTTTGGACTATGTCTAGGGAGACTAGAGTCAATTATGTGATTAGGTCTTGCTAAAGCTGATTTAGTCACATTAGGCCTAGTTGGTGGAGTGACTGTTCTAGAAATATGAACCGTATCAACTTGGGAGGCAAACCGCGGTCTCGAGGATTGTGATCGCTCGGATCAAAATGCAGTAGGTTGTCTGACAGGCGGTTGTCTGACGAACTGATTTGTAGGTGGTTTCCCCAAGATTGATGGTTTTTCAAGCTTAGTGTCCACACTAGGTCCTCTAGTTTTCCTTAACTCATTTTTCAACGCAGCTATAGCAAAAACCTTTTCTTGTACTTGGGCCTTTAAAGTCTCATTCTCTTTGAGCAAGTTATCTTGGGATGCTAACTTAGATTCAAGCAGTTGAATTTGTTTCAAAAGATTATCCTTTTCAGCTTTAGAATCTAAAACTTTTTGATCCAATTTTCTTTCAAGAACAACGTTTGACTTTTCAAGTTTTTCAAAATATGTTTCAAATTTGTCCGTTTTCTTGGAAAATTCTAATACGGCATCCTCAAGATCTTTTGATTGTTGAGCTACAATCGTTTCGAGCTCTCTAATCTTGGAATCAGAAGCAGTCAATGAAGCAGTTATAAGACAATTATCATGATGTTTAGCATTTTGAACACTTTCTCCCCCATTATGACTCACATCGGATGAATTAGAAGTGGTATTTCTATCACTCTTTTCCATCCCATGTTTGTCATAATTAGGTTCAGAATGCGCAATATGCGGCATGTCATCAACATATACATCATAAACAACATTAAATTGTACCATGTTCGCAGGCTCTTCGTCATAAACGGGTAAAATGTCATCAAAGTAGATCTCGTGAACATTCCCTGACGTGTCACTGGTATCATGTTTTCCTCCTGATTTCGTGCTCTTGCCATCGCTAGGCTCCAAATTGTCAACCGTATGACCATTCTTCTGTTGCATCTGCATCATAGATTCTTGCACTCCATTATCATTCGCTTGCTGAAGTCGAGATCTTTCATAAATCGAAGACGAGACCGATGTCATGAGTTTCAATATTGTAACACGAAAATCTCGAAGCTCGGTATGTGTATCTCGAAGAAATGATTAGCAAATCACTGAACTTTCAGACTTGATGATATTGTATTGAAGGAAAGGCGTGAGTTGTGTCACAAGAGTCTTATATGCAAGTGCGGATGCAGAGTGATTAAAGTTTTCATGGTTGAGTTGCTCGGCGAGTTGGGTCAAAGTGGTGAATATTGAGTCGATGAATATATGACGATCTTGACCAAAGATTGTCACAAATTCGCTCCCTCCTTGAATCCTCGAAAGAGTGACAAGATGAGACTGAAGCATTTGAAATGAAGTGATGCCACTTTTTCTAACTTTGTTTTGCATTGAATGCGATTCTCCCTCATGAGATATTGATGTCAACGAATCTATTGAAGTTCAATGAAAAATAAAGGAAGAATTACTTATCGATGAAAAATCTGTCTTCACTTACAAATACCCGATCAAAAAATTCGTCGGCAAAATAAACCTTGTCACTTTATCCCGTCGCTTTGTCACGTTGTGACGTCACTTTTGTCACGTCATTTTGTCCCGACTATAACTTAATATCACAAAATTTATTCAAAATAAAAATAAAATTAATTAAAAAAATTTTTGGATATAAAGTTATATAAAGACACACGTCCAAACGAAAACAACGAAGCCCACACTTTTGACTTATATCAAATAATAAAAACCTGGTCCACCTAAAAAATATACCCACACCCAGATATTTAAAAATTTGACTAATAAATATTAAGAAAAACAACAAGCTCACACCTAAGTGAAACGTGTGAATGTTGTGTCTATGTTGAAGAACCACGTGTTTAATTTACTCGGTACACAACCCCTAATAAATATCAATGCCTATTATTTCTCACCCCCTAATCACACATCTCAACCTTAGAATACTCTGCCCCTTAATTATCTCTTTAATCTCAAAGAAATACTCCATCTCTTTATTTATACCGCCCCCACCATAACTCTCTCTCACCTGTTATCTCAATACTACTCACACAACAAAACCTAATCTTATACTCCCAACTTCAATATCAAATCAATCTTTATCAACTCAACTAAATGGGAAACTGTTAGTATGTTGGATGCATCCACTCTTTATACTAAAGAGATGATATTTAGAGCACCTGCGCGTTCGATATCGTTCTCACACTCTGGTCTCAAATCCACCATCACTGAGATTAGCGATGGCACCACTATTCACTGCTGTATACGCAAGAAAACCGCAAACCCACCATCACTGAGATTAGCGATGGCACCACTAAATGATTTGGGTGGTTGTGAAAGTTTGAGGCTGTTTGTGTGTCCAGGATAGAAAAACCAAAACAGTGTGTTTGATAAACCAAAACAGTGTGTATCGAGGGTGTTGTAAAGGTCTTTGTCGAGTGTGAGTGAGTCTTGACAGATGAGTGTGTTGTGAGAGTGTTTAGAGTTGTGTATGTTATTGGAGTCGTGTGTGAGTTCGAAAGAGGGTGTCCGAGAGAGTGAGGGGTTCGAGGGTGAGTGGTGTGGTGTTGTGTGTATGGTGTCGAGTCTTAATGTGTCGAGAAAGAAATATGAGTCGAGAGTTGTTGGTACCCGTTATATTTGAATCAAGACAAATGCTTCGTTTGGAATAACCGTTCGTTCGGAATACCACTGATCCGGAATAACCATTCATTCGGAATACCACTTATCCGGAATAACCGTTCGTCCGAAATACCACTGATCCGGAATAACCGTTCGTTCGGAATACCACTGATCCGGAATAACCGTTCGTTCGGAATACCACTGATCCGGAATAACCGTTCGTTCGGAATACCACTGATCCAGAATAACCGTTCATTCGGAATACCACTGATCCGGAATACCCGTTCGTTCGGAATACCACTGATCCGGAATACCACTGATCCGGAATACCACTGATCCGGAATACCACTGATCCGGAATACCACTGATCCGGAATACCACTGATTGGTGTTGAAAAATTGTTGGGATCGAGATTGTTCGTTCTTAAATGGACAAAAAAACTGTAGGTACGGATTGGACAAAAATAGATAATACGAAAAACTGATTGACAAATTGATACGGATTGGACAATGAATATATAAAAAAACTAATTGGACACAATAAATAATAAAAAATTAATAAAAACAAAAATAAAAATAACAAAAATAAAATTGATTATCAATTAAAAATAAAAGTAAAATTAAAAGTGTAATTAAAAATCAAAGATAAGATAAGATTTGTAAAAATAAATACTTTTTCAAGATTTGATTATAAAAATATAAGATTTTTGTATAAAAAATTGTGATTTTTATATAAAATAAGTAAATCCAAAGATTTGACTATGATTTAAAGCATAAAAATACAAACTTTTTAAGATTTGAGCATGAAAAAAAATTAAAACCCACCAAAATCAATTAAAATAAAAGCAAGAATAAACCAATCTAACCTTGGCTCTGATACCAATTGAAGGTCTACGATTACTAAGGATTTGTTAATATTTGCTATTGATCTAATTGATAGAGATGAAGATGGAAGAAAGGGATAAAGATGAGATGAAGAGATGAGGGTGTAGAGAGAGAAATGAGAGAAAAGAGAAGAGTAGAAAGAGAAAGTAATATGGAATTGTGTAAAATGTAATCACCAACCCCTCCTAACATGCTAGGAGGGGTATATATATAGCCCACCCTACATGTGGGCTATATGGACTATATCTTTACTAAGTAGATCACGAGCCCATTACATTAATATATCGTTGGAGCGACAGATAAAAATATAAACAATATATACAAATGATCACCAAGGATATGGAGAATAGTTTTACCACCACTATTCTTTCGCTTCATCTGCCAGTTCCTTTAGAGACTCATGCGAGAAAGTTCTCATTCCTAGCTTGTCGGCCAAAAATTCAATTCGAGCGGGAGAATTGAACGTGATGAAGTGGTAGCGAATGTCAATGTGCTTGTCGTCCAAAAATTCAATTCGCTTCATCTTCCAGTTCCTTTAGAGTCTCATTACTCCATTTTCCACTTGCTCCTTGATAAAGTGGTAGCGAATGTCAATGTGCTTCGACCGGGAGAAGTGAACGTTGTTGCAACATAAGGCAATTGCACTCTTGTTGTGACAGTACATCGGAATTTTGTTGAAACCTAGACCATAGTCGGTTAATTGTGATCTCATCCAAATAATTTGAGCACAGCAACCGGACATAGCTATGTATTCTGCTTCCGTACTTGAAATTGCAGCGCTTTTCTGGATTTTCGATGCCCAACTAATTAGTCGATCTCCTAGTAGTTGCAAAGTTCCACTCGTGCTACGCCTTGTATCTTGACAACCCGCGTGATCCGCATCTACATATGCCATAAGTGCAATCGAAGAGTCCTTCGAATACCAAAGTCCTCGATTAATGGTTCCTTTAAGATATCAAAAGATCCGTTTCATAGTGGCCAAGTGTAACTCAGTAGGTCGAGTTTGATACCGAGCACACATACATATAGCAAACTGAAGATCAGGTCGACTAGCTGTGATATACAGAAGAGTACCGATCATTCCACGGTAAAGTGTCGGATCAACGGCAACTCCATGTGGATCTTGTAGGATTGTAAATCTTGCTTATGTTTTTAGAGAGAGAAAGAGATAGAGAGATGGTGGATTTCACACAAAGCTAGAGAAAGAAAGTAAGAATAACTATGTGAAAATTATGAAACCACACCACCCTCTCCATCTAAGGAGAGGGTTTATATACCCAAGCCCATGAGATGGACTTGGGTTTACATTAGGCCGCCGGCCCATACAATCCATGGGCTCGGTTTTGGGCCTTGTTTGATAAATGTAAATAACTAAACTACGAGCTATAACATATACTATTGTTGGAGTGACCGATCCTTTCTAATACGTAAAACGTATTTCCAACAATCTCCCCCTAAGGGAGGTCACTCCAAACAAGGGCGTTACCAAGTTACAATAATAAAATAAACCTAGCATACTATGCTTGTCTTGAGCTCGTAGTCTTCGTCTTTCTTTTTCTTTTTCTTTTCTGGTGAACATGCTGATGTGATCTTTGATATCAATCTTTGAGCATCAGTCTCTTGCCTTGATCTCGTGCATCCATCACTTGTGATCTTCGCCTCTTCGTGACCTCACATCCCACATACTTATACCTTAGTAATTCTTGAAAGATTCAGAGTTCGATACAGCGGAAGACTTAACTTTTAGGCTTTCTTGAATTAGATGAGGTATAAGTGCATAAAGTATAAGCATGCGGGGACGACTTCTTCTCGGATTCCGCAACGCCACCGTCTTCAAATACCGCAACATAAGTAGACACGAACGAAATGGCTTTGAACATTTCATTCTAATTCGGTAGCATTTTACCTCCGGTCGGTGAAGACCGTTGGACGATATTAGATATCGTACCCGTGACGGATAGTTTCAATTAAGTAACTTCCTGACAGGATTTCGCGGGTAAACCCGTTCTCTTTATTCGACCGTCCAAAGCTGACTGCGAACATAAAGAGTGAATCATTTGGATAATAATATCCGCATGATACGAAGCCGTCAATTCATGTTCCTGGAACAAGTGAAATTCAATTAAGAACCGCACCATCGTTGCTTTCCAGTTGTCACGAGCTAGATTCATATAGAATCTTGCAAGTTACCTACCAAGTGCTGTTTGAGGTTAACACTAGAAGGATTTCCACTCATCACTGTGAACACTAAGGTATCACTCTGAGTGTTCTGGCAAAATCACTAAGATATTGCGTAGAGGCCTGAAACGTGTTTAAATTCAGTTAAGAATTAAACAGCTGTTGCTTTCCAGTTATCACAAGTTTGATTCATAAAGAATCGCACAAGTCACCTACCATGAGCTTTTTGATATTCGCTCAAGAAGGATTTCCATCTTCATTGTAAATACTTTCGTATTACTCGGATGTTCAGGCAAGATCATGAAGATTTTGCGTAGGACTCTTAAGATCTTTCTTTCTTTTCACAGTGTATGAAGAAGCAGGGAATTATGAAAGTGTCCTAATGAGATATTTAATGATCTCAAATGGCTCTAGACTCGATCGTGCACTTTGGATTTTAGTGATCGGGGGCTGGAGAGGAGTGCCACCTTTTCAATACCAATTTATTCGGAGCGAATAAATCAATAGATAACGTGTTGTCTCCGTGTGATTAAAACAAATACCTTTTGAGAGATATTTGAGTTAGCTGGGATGGGTTGTGCATTGCATCACTGGGTCCATGATGTCTTATCTTCAATATCAAGCATCATTAAAATGATCTCAATAGCATATGTGTTGACCCGGTTTCTGCCTAAAGTTGTAAGGAGGGCTTCTTTCTTTACACCCTTTATCTTTACAGTTCTTTTTCATTCTTCAACCCCTTCAATGCTTACCAATACGTCATCACTAGCACCTTGTTGTGATTGTTCCAGTGCTAACTTAAGTACTTGGTCGGCATTCAGCTACGTTCACAATCTTTCTCCACCTTTCCTAAGGACTACTATTTCTAGCTATGGAATGTCCTTGGGAAGATTCCTCCAGTTCTAGAAGAATCATTGGACTTAACCTATCCTACCATCCTTATGTCACCACAATCTTAATCGTCGTGAAATAAATGGGTTTTGGGTAAGTATATGTCACCATGAAAATCCATTTTGATATGCAAATCCGTTTTGCTCCCCCTTAACATATGCCACGATATTCGAAAACATTTCGCATATGTCAGGATGAGCTACCACGTTAAGTCAAACCATTTGTGATAATATCCCATATTAAATCACATTTTCTCCCCCATATTAAAAATATTAACCCAATCGATGTTTTTAATATCAATTGATTTAATGAAGTTCTAACAAAGTTTTTGGGAAGAAAGATGCAAGTCCGTTTAATCTTCATGATACCAAATGTATGAGATATGGTATCGAATTGTAGCATGATCACATATTCACCATATTTAAAAAAAATGACAAGGTTGGACCTGATAGATGAGAACATCATATGATAAAATCAAATGGTTCTTGTCAGCATATGTTGGTCGCCTCGTCACGTCTGAAGTCATCTCTTTACACCACATGTACGATTGGTATTGTTGTCTTGACACCCACTTGTGAACTCGGCACTTTCGGCATCGAAGATTCTGAATGCTTGACAATTGCTCCCCCTCAATTGTTGACCCGTGTTCTATTGAAAGAGCTATAGTCGTCGGTTGAGTAGTCGCATCGTCGAGTATGTAGATACCAATTGTAGATTGCGATGGTTGTAGAGATGATAGCTTCATAAAAACAAGACTTTTCTTGTTTTAACAAATAAATGCACTGAAACGTACATAGATTTGTGTTAGACCAAGTTATAAAGTAAACTTGATCCCTTACAAGGTTTTAAAGTAAACCTTGCCCGAGAAAGTTAATTCCCGTTGTGAGCCAAAGCTTTCATAAGAAATACTTGACTTTAATGTGAAAACCGGGTTGCAGTCAGAAATAACTACAAGCCATATAGGCATGTTTTATGAAATATTTACAACTTTTGTACAAACTCTATTTATGGCGCCGTGTCAATATTAATCAACATTTCTAAGGCCGTAAGTATTATCGTACCAAAAGACATGCCTTTGAAAAATAAAGTAAAAATATTTTTGGATTTTTCTAGATTTTTCAATTTTTATGGTTTTTATATGGTTTTATATTTTTGTATTTTGCTTTTGTGGATAAAGATATAAACAATATATACAAATGATCACCAAGGATACGGAGAATAGTTTTACCAAGACTATTCTTTCGCTTCATCTGCTAGTTCCTTTAGAGTCTCAGGCGAGAAAGTTCTCATTCCTAGCTTGTCGGCCAAAAATTCAATTCGAGCTCGATCTAAAGCCTTCGTGAAAATATCCGCCAATTGATACTCAGATCGGACAAAGTAAAGCTCGATTACTCCATTTTCCACTTGCTCCTTGATGAAGTGGTAGCGAATGTCAATATGCTTCGACCGGGAGAATTGAACATTGTTGCAGCATAAGGCAATTGCACTTTTGTTGTCGCAGTACATCGGAATCTTGTTGAAACCTAGACCATAGTCGGTTAATTGCGATCTCATCCATAGAATTTGAGCACAGCAACCGGACATAGCTATGTATTCTGCTTCCGTACTTGAAATTACAGCGCTTTTCTGCCTTTTCGATGCCCAACTGATTAGTCGATCTCCTAGTAGTTGCAAAGTTCCACTCGTGCTACGCCTTGTATCTTGACAACCCGCATGATCCGCATCTGCATATGCCATTAGTGCAATAGAAGAGTCCTTCGAATACCAAAGTCCCCGATTAATGGTTCCTTTCAGATATCGAAAGATCCTTTTAACAGTAGCTAAGTGTAACTCAGTAGGCATAGTTTGATACCTGGCACACATACATATAGCAAACTGAAGATCAGGTCTACTCGCTATGATGTACAGAAGAGTACCTATCATTCCACGATAAATTGTCGGATCAACGGCAACTCCATGTGGATCTGCATCAAGCTTAGTTCGTTCCACCATTGGAGTATCCACGGGGTCGCAAGATTCCATCTTGCACTTCTTAAGCGATTCAAGGGCATACTTGGATTGATTGATAAAGATGCCTCTGGGACTCTGAGATATCTGAAGACCTAAGAAGAATGATACCTTGCCCATCATTGACATCTTAAACTTGGAAGACATGAGTGTCCCAAACTCGTCGGATAAGGTTTGGGTCGTGGCTGCAAATATAATATCATCAACATATATTTGTACCATAATCATATCTTTACCTCGTTTCTGAATGAACAGCGTAGGATCCACCTTGCCTTTAGCGAAGCCTTGCATAATGAGAAATTGTGATAATAGATCATACCATGCGCGAGGAGCTTGCTTCAACCCATAGAGAACCTTCTTAAGCTTGTACACATGATTAGGATAATTAGGATTCACAAACCATCTGGTTGTTGAACATAGACCTCTTCTTTGAGTTCACCTTTAAGAAATGCCGTCTTCACATCCATCTGATAGACGATCATATTCATATGGGCTGCATAAGCGAGGAATAGTCGAATAGCTTCCAAACGGGCAACAGGTGCAAAGGATTCCATAAAGTCGATGCCCAATAATTGCTTGTATCCACGAGCTACTAGTCTAGCTTTGTTCTTCAATATTCCGCCTAACTCATCGAGTTTCACCTTGTAAACCCATTTCAAAGTGAGTAACTGCACTTGATCCGGGCATGGGACAAGTTCCCAAACATCAAGACGTATGAATTCGTTAAGTTCTTCTTGCATAGCTTCTATCCAACATGATTGAGTAAAAGCTTGTTGCCATGTCTTAGGTTCAACTTCAGTGAGAAAAGCATCAAAGTGACAAAACATTGCACTTTCTTGTAACTGACTTCGTGTGGATACCGGACGATTAGGGTCACCAATAATAGATTCTATAGGATGATCCTTTGTCCACTTGCTGTCATGTTCACGAATCCGTGGATTGGAGTAAACTGTAGAAGGAGCTTCCTCTGAGGTGGACGACCCGGCTTGATTAGGGTCGGGAATTTGTACACCAAAGAATGGAAGGTCACACATTTGAGCGAATTCCAAATCGTGATCATCATCATCTTCTTCATCATCAATAGGCATGACATGGGTAGTTGAAACATGTGTTGGTGGAGAATTACTTGTTGAAGGTATATCTTGACCAATTGTAGGTGCAGATGTATCTGATTGTGCAACGGTTGCTGGAGCGACAACTTCGGTTACCGGAGCTATTACTTCAGGTTCTGGAGCAATGATAGTTGGAGGAGTAAAGAATTCATCAAAGAACGGTTGAAACAACGTATCCCATTCATTCCTAGAAGGTGGTGTAAATGATGATGAAGTAGGGTTGTTTGGGACAAGACCAGAGCTAATGTTACTGGGTCCCATTTCATGAAGTGCGGGTTCAGAGATGCTTTGCTCAGAAGCCATTGTTGTCAGCTCATCAAAATCAACATTCATAGTTTCAATGATCTTGCGAGAGTTACGGTTGTAGATTCGGTATGCCTTCTTTGCGGGTGCATAACCAATGAAAATACCAATATCAGCCTTTGGTTGAAGTTTTCCCAAATTGTCACCATCATTATTTGGATAGCAAAGAGAACCAAATACATGAAGATATGATAGATCTGGTACTTTTCCATGGAGAAGCTCATAAGGTGTTTTACCATGGCGTTTACGAATTAGTGACCGGTTTTGGGTGTACACTGCTGTAGATACTGCTTCTGCCCATAAAAACAATGGAGCCTTTGCGTAAATTAACATCGTTCGAGCAGCTTCCATAAGTGTGCGATTTCGCCTTTCAACGACACCGTTTTGTTGTGGAGTGCGTGCAACGGATGTTTCATGAGATATGCCAACTTCTTCATAATAATCACGCAAGATTTGATTCACAAATTCGGTTCCATTATCTGTACGAATGCGTCGGACAGTAGTGTTGAGACGCACTTGAATCATCTTGAGAAATCTGATGATGAATTTAGGTGCCTCATTTTTTGCTTTCAGAAATTTCACCCATGTAAACCGAGAGTAATCATCGACAATAACGAGGATGTACTTTTTGCCACTAAGACTTTCAACACGCATTGGCCCACAAAGATCCATATGCAAAAGATAAAGTTTCTCTTGGTTGGTGTCTTCAGTCTTGGGTTTGTAAGACTTCTTAGTGCTTTTCCCCATTGTACACGCGGAACACAAATGATCCTTGTGAAATGATAGTTTAGGAAGACCACGAACAAGTTCGTTTATCGCCAAGTGATTAATAGCGTCAAAGTTAAGATGAGATAACCGTCGATGCCATAACCATGACTTAGTCTTCGATGCTTTGGAGAGAAGACATACGGGAGAAGCGGCCATCATGTCTTGTAGAGACAAAGTATACAAATTATTCCCTCGAGTACCTTTCAATAAATCAACCCCTTCCAAATTACGAATGAAGCAGGTATGCTCTCGAAAAGCAACTTCTAGGTTTGCATCACAAAATTGTCCCACAAAAAATAAGTTGTGACCGAGACCTTCCACATAATACACTCTTGAAATGATAACATTCCCAATATGATATTCACCATAACCCATTATCTTTGCAATATGATCATTTCCAAATCTAACCGTACCAAGAAACTGGCTGACGAAATTTCTGAGCTGAGAGCGATCTCCGGTCATATGCTTGGAGCAACCAGAGTCCAAATCTAACCGTACCAACAACACCAGTAGACAATGCATTGGAAACTATTGGTTCTGGAGTGTTAGCAGATACAGATATGTTATTATAAGAATTGCTAGCATTTTTGTTATCCTTAGATTTCCTGCATTTTCTAATGTGAGTTTTAGCATTTACAGGTTTTACTGTTCCAATTTTCTGAGGTTTTGGAGTATTAGCGGGCACTACAGTGGGAGTAGACCTATTTAAAGGGCACTTTGTTCCTACAGTAGTGTTGGTGTTCCTAGTTAAAGGACACGCTTGTGTTTTGGTAGCCTTGGTACTCCTAGTTAAAGGACACGCTTTCTTCGCTTTAGTGGGAGTGATCCTAGTCAAAGGGCACGTATTTCCTACTATAGTGAAAGTTCTACCAGTGGGGCGCCACATCCAACCAACTTGGGTTAACACTTTCCCAGTCGGTTTCCATTCTAATCCATGTTTACGGGCATACATCTCATTCACATGGTCAATAAGGCAAGAATCATGACGACTAGAAAACATACATTCATTGCAATTCCAACATTTCAAATTAGAATTCACACTATGCTTAGAACACTGCACAACCGCAGAGCCTTTAGGTTTAGCTACATGATTCTTTTTATTCAAAACAGAAATAACATTCCTAGGATGGGCTTCTACTTTCTTCTTCACTTGACTACTAGATGGGGGCAAGATCCTATCATTCTTCTTGTTTCTTTTAAGCTTAGATCTTTGAGCCTTAGTAGTGGTGCTTACTCCTGTAGAAGGCAACACGGGAATATTAGAAGCTGGTTTTGATTCCGCCTTATCTTTAGTGACCAAAGTTTGAGATGGTTTAGTCTTAGGGCCCTTGTTAAGTGGTGTGACGGCTATTAGGTTCCTTTTGATTGCACTAGAGGATGCTGCTGAGACAGTGGCTGTGTTATCCACAACATTCTTACCTTTTAGAGTACGAAGTGTTTCCTTTAACTCAGCCAAGACCAGATTCTTATCACAAATTTGTTCCCTCAAATAAGATATTTCCACCGACTTTCGATTCAATTGTTCAATCAATGATTGATTCTGTGCAGTGGTATTAGCACATGCGGGCTTTACTGAATCGAAGAGTCGTGTATTTTTCTGTTTTAAGTTATCAACTTTGGACAAAATCTTGGAAACTCGATTATCTAGATCAAGTTTAAGATTCTCAGCGGCCTCAAGTACGTTCACACAGTTATTCTCCTTAGATTTCTCTATGGCTATCAGCAAAGACTTAGCAACATTGTCACTTGGCTGACGCTGTTTTGATTGTAAATTCAATCGAAAATTCTTTTCAAAGTTTGCATCATCGATATTAACACCTTCGAATGACGTTTCAAAGATTTCTTGAATAAATTGTTGCTTGCATTCAAGCGAAATACAATGTGTTTGAATCTCATCAAAACGTTTTGAAAGCGAAGAATATGAATCTTGAAGCTTTAAAAATTCAGCGTCAGATTCGTGACAAGTACTATCTACCACATTATCCACAGTTTCAATATTATGCACAGTAGAATCATTATCAACACGTTTATTCACACAGACGGAAACAATATCATGAGACATCACTTGCTTCAGAAGCTGATCATTTTGGCGTGAAACTCGTTCTATTTCAAGTAAACTGTTTTCATAAGCATCATCCATTTCATTGAAAACACGTTTAACTTCTTCTATTTCCAAGTATAAATCCTGATCAAGATTACTAAGACAAGCTTTAACATTCTTTACAAACGGAATAATTTCGTCTCGGAACGCAGCTCTAGTGTGCTCAAAGTTCCATTCACCTTTCGTTATGGCCGAAGCCGTTGTACGTTCCAAAATGACCTTGTCAAAGTCGGCTAAGTGTTGGTGTACCGCATTTAAGTTAACGGACGGCTTACTTACCGGTGGAATTAACTTCGTTAAATCCTTTTTGACAAGTGTAGGAGACGTACTGGGAGGGTTTTCATTTGACAAACTTTGGGGCACAAGAACTGTCAATTCAGCTAATTCCTTTTGTAAGCGAATGCGGGTCTTTTTAGAAAATTGATCTTTGTTATGTTGATCATAATCAATTGTATGGAATTTTGAAAGCATTTTAGAATGTGTTTCATCCGCAAGTGACTGAGTCGCGTCAGAACTACGAACAAAAGGTGCTTCTTTCGATTTGCCAATTATGGTCATATCATAAAGACCGGGAATATATTCCTGAGCTTGTTTTGCATAACCGGGATTAGGTGGTAAATCTTGAAGACGCTTAAGTTCGAATTCTTGAAATGATTTAGTTAAAAGATGAACCTTTTCTGTGGAAGCGTATTGTTTTAAAAGCTGTTGTTCCTTGAATTTAAGAAGTTTGGTAGCATTAATTTCTGATTCAACCTTTTTAGACTCGAGAGTTTCGAAATCCATTTTAAGTTTCTAAAAATCATTGACAACCGACTCTTTTGCTTTTAATTCATTGGAAAGATTAGCTTTTAATGATTCTATTTCTTTCAAGTGTTCAATCTTTTCAAAACGAAATTGGTCAAATTCAGAACATGTTATTTTCTCTGCTTGAGGGACCATTTCAAAAGCGTTGAACTTTTCTTTATGCAACGCAAGCTCAGCAGTTAGGGTGGAATTGGTATCTACGGATTGTCTGAGGGCCATATGCATTTGATCAATAATATGTTTAGGCACCATGACCAAATCATGTTGAGCATAAGATTCCATACCCGTCGTAGCATTTGGTTGAGGTTCACTCAAATGTGTTGGATTGGGTACCACATCATTTGAATTACTAGTTCCCGAATGTTGTTCGAGGTTGTCATTTTCATGCCCAACTTGATGTTGGTTATCATCAATATTATTAGATGTGGTTGGTACCTCACTGATGACATCAGAACCGTAGTGAGAGAGATTAGCAACAAGAGCAGCTTGGGCAGAGTGAATGTCATCACAATCAGAATCATATGCGTCAAGGTCATCTGCTTGATAAGCTGCATTAGAAGTAGAAACGACTGAAATGCCTTCAGTATCTGCTGCCCCTGGGTCTGCAAGAAATGCTAACTCCTCTGAATCCAAGATCTTCCCCTTAGACTGAGCATCAACCAAATACATCTTCTCACGAAACCATGCATCATCCCTCCTCCTTTTCGGCTGAGTGCATTCCCTAGCCATATGACCTTGTCCTCGGCAATTGTAGCAAGTCACAACCTTTTTAGGACCACTAAGACTTCCATTTCCATTAGCTTGAGAATTCACAGCTTGATTGTTCCCAGTCCTTGTAGGAGGTCCATATGAATTTTGCCTTCCCTGAATAGGTTGCACCGTCACTTGACCATCTTGAACAGTGGCTTGTTGTCGAGGATTTGAAGAGGTGCGGAGCTGATTGTTTGTTGGTGGAAATCCTCTAGTAGCAACAAGTTTTGACAAGTAAGCAGTGAGATGGTTTAGAACATCAGCTGGCGTATCATTTGGAGTAAAGACCGGTGCTTGGATTGGTGGAAGTTCATTAGAGTAAAAAGCATGTGCTGGTTGTGCTTCTATTGGAAAATATCCTTGCTGAGGAGTATAGCCCATTGGAGAAGTGTTGGCTTGTGATGGTGATGTCTGATATTGTGGTTGCTGTGGAAAAGATGGTTGATGAACACTTTGTTGATATTCTTGCTGTGGCATCATTGGTGGTTGATAGGATGGTTGCTGATAAATGTGTGGTGGTGGCTGCTGCAAGTATGATGGTTGTTGATAAGTATAAGCCATGTTTTGTTGAGAAGCATACATTGCAAGTGGATCATGAACTTGAGGTGTAGACAACCGAGCCTCGATCACATGGCATTCATGTTGTTGAAGAAAAGCTTGAAGTTGATCCACATTGGTGTTATGCAAGTCCTTAGCCAATTTAACATCCGTCACGTATTTTTTCCATTCTGGAGGAAGAGTGTTCAAATACTTGGTGTTCAACTGAAAGGTAGGAATCGCCATGCCATAGATATTTAGCTCATTCAACAATAGGGTAAATCTCAGATAGTAATCATTGAGAGTCTCCCCTGGCACATAGGCAAACTTATCAAAAGTATCATAAAGCTTACACTCTCGTTCTTGTTTAGTTAACGAGGTGCCTTGCATGAGAACACGAATTCTATCCCATAACTCTTTGGCAACTTTATGTTTGCTGACGAGTTTGTAGACATCTGGAGGAAGGGCTTGGAGAATGATGTTTGTAGCATACTTATCACATTTGTCTTGAATCTTCATATCTCCAGTCAATTCACCCGTTGTGCGAAGATGAGTAGTTGTACCTTCCGTCACTGTACCATAATCTAATGGTCCATTGAGCACCGATGCCCAAATGTGATGTCCATTCTCCTTGTTCAACATATAAAGTTCCATTCGGGAAGCCCATTCCTCATACATAGTCTTCACCAACATTGGTGGACGATTATCCGTACCCGAGAGGATGGACTTATCCGTAAGAGATGTGTACTCCATTTCAATAAGTTAAGATTTACAAACTTTGATCGATCAATGAAAGAAAGTAAATGTGTTTGTTGTTGTGAGTTGAAGTCGAGAAACAATGTTAAAATCCCCTAAAATATGTTCTCAATAAACCAAAAATTCCAAGTTAAAATTACACACGAATAATTTTGTTATCGGAATGTTGATCGGAATAGTGATCGGAATATCAGTCGGAATAGTGATCGGAATATCAGTCGGAATCTCCCAAATCGGAATACCTTGATCGGAATGTACCTAAACTGAATACCAATCGGAATGCGTGATCGGAATACCCAATCTGAATACCAATCGGAATGTACCTAATCTGAATACCAAATCTGAAGACCAATCGGAATGCCGTGATCGGAATAACCAATCTGAATACCAATCGGAATACCTAAACCCTATTCCAATTACACTGATCGGAATGTACTATAAACCCCTTTCCGATGACCAGATCGGAATATTTCCCACTTTTCTCGGACAAAACTCAACCAATTCCTGATTTTAAGCCAAAAAAATGATCAAAACACCCAAAAATTTTGTGTTTTTAGCCAAAGTAACTATACTAAATCCCTACCACAAGTATGTAGAAGATTTGTATCAAGAAAAAACCATCAAAAACACAAAAAAAAAATTTGGACGTGTGAAAATGGATCAAAAATGGCGTATGAATCAAGAACACAAACACATGAACAATACAATCATCCCATGGCTCTTGATACCATTTGTAGGATTGTAAATCTTGCTTATGTTTTTAGAGAGAGAAAGAGATAGAGAGATGGTGGATTTCACACAAAGCTAGAGAGAGAAAGTAAGAATAACTATGTGAAAATTATGAAACCACACCACCTTCTCCATCTAAGGAGAGGGTTTATATACCCAAGCCCATGAGATGGGCTTGGGTTTACATTAGGCCGCCGGCCCATACAATCCATGGGCTCGGTTTTGGGCTTTGTTTGATAAATGTAAATAACTAAACTACGAGCTATAACATATACTATTGTTGGAGTGACCGATCCTTTCTAATACGTAAAACGTATTTCCAACAGATCTGCATCAAGCTTAGTTCGTTCCACCATTGGAGTATCCACGGGATCACAAGATTCCATCTTATATTTCTTAAGTGATTCAAGGGCATACTTGGATTGATTGATAAAGATGCATCTGGGACTCTGAGATATCTAAAGACCTAAGAAGAATGATACCTTGCCCATTGATGTGTCGTGGATAGTATAGTGATAATTAGATACGTTATAGGGTAAATTAGAAAATTACCTTTAGGAAAAAGTAATAGACTAATAATACCAATGACGGATTCAATTAAACACGTGAGTGAGTCGAGTTCGTTGTACACGAAGATCTTATGAATTTGAGACGTTTAGCTTTGATTTGGACAATCGATTTGAATTGGTTTGAGGTTTTTAAAACTACAATTAAAAACTACGAATTTTAATCTATTTAAAATTATCCTAAAGTGCATGAATCGTAAACCCCGCCTATTTAAAATAAATCTAAACAATTACTTAAAATAAAAACACTATTTAAAAAAAAATTAATCTATTTATAAATCTAATTAATCTCTTTTAAAACTAATTTACTTTACTTTGATAAAAATTACTTTTGAAACAAGTCTAATTAAAAACTATTTTAAATCCATTTTTATAAAAATCTAAATATTAGACTAATTAAACTTTTAAAATACAAACATTTTTTTTTTTATATTTATTTCTTTTAGTTTAATATTTTCTGACTAAAATAAACTTTGACAAAACATTTAAAAAAACCTATTTAAAACGAGAATAAAATGAAACTAAAATCACTAATATGCAAACTGCCAAACGAAAATCTATAATATTAATTAATTTGTAAGTAACAAAACCAAATAGGCTAGTCAGCCCAGATGGTAAACACACTTGGCTGTGAACATGGAGGTTTCGGGTTCGAGCCCCATAAGCAACAAATTTTTGGAAATTAATCTTTTTGACAGCTGAAATAGCTGGTGTCTTAGGAAAGACTTGTGGACAACTTATTATGATAAACTGCTAGGCAAACAGCTTTTTAAACTTATCAAATCAGTGGGGTTTGATAAGCTGACTACTAGAACAATTATGCAGTTATATCAATAAAGCCATATCAGACATATGAACTGAATAGCTTATAATGAAACAATAAGGCAGAAAGTTATAACTCAAATTAAACAAAGTAGCTCAGTTAATACATTAAAATCAAAAGCATTTTCATCAAACTCAAACTAAACGAAATATATCAGATTAATCAGTAGAAACTAAAACAACAAATATCAAAGCCAAGCTTAATGACAATCATATCGGCTAAGTAAACGAAAGCTGCAAAGCAAAACCTTAATCCTACAAGTTAAATCAAGACAGATTTTTCAGCAGGTCATACGAATCTAAACATTCAACATTAAATTTAGACTAAACCTAATACTCAGCAACTCAATCCACCAAGTTATATCAAAATATCCCTTCCAGTTATTCCAAACAGTTATCCCAAATAATTAAACACAAATCACCTATCATAAGCAAACAACTTATCAGATTAATACCACTCTAGTAATAAAACTGTCTTAACTCAAACCCTAATCACATTAACAGATAAACATACAGTAAGTATGTAAATTTAACCAAATCTAAATAAGCATCCAGATACAAACTCGAACCTAGCAGTCTTAAACCAGATAAACAAACAGATATCTAAATAAACTCATCTTAATACCCTGACGAACATTAAACAAGTACCAAAGCATAAACGAAACTCAACGAATGTAGATAACAGTCACTCGAATCAGATAACAAGTTTATACAGTCATTTTAGTTACTCAAATAAATCAGATTAATCCAAATCCCCTTATAACAGAAGCAGATTATCTAGCTACACATATCATAACAAGTAGAATAATAAAGTAATTAAGCAATAAATAGAATGAAGAGAAACCTTTTGACGAAATCCGTTGAGACGTAGCGTAGCGCTGAGCTGGCTAACAAACCGAATCAACAATATCTAACATCACTTTACCATCAATATCACCATCATTCATCATTCGAAACACCATTACTCGAATAATGACCGCATCTCAAACTAATTTATTCTCACTTATCCAGTAGGGATAAATGACTGATTCCAATTTCCACTTTTACCATCTAATTTAAGCTATTTTTTTAGCTTAATTAAACGATATTTTTTATTATAATTTCCAGATTAGATTGCAAGAATAAAGGTAATAACAACTTAACAGTAAAATAACAATAATAATTTTAAATCAAGAAAACTTTTATTAAATCATTGAAAATTATTACAATACTATAAAAGAGAAATACAATTATTCTATATCTAATTTACCATTATAACAATAAGTAAAAAATGGAATGAATTTTACAGGAATATTGGGGGGTTTTTATAGCCTCCCCAGGCTGAATATGAAGGGATATTCGGATCTTCTTGAGGAATATTCTTCTTGAATCTGAGCCATCGATCTTCAATCTCCTTATTCTCTTTCTTTTTAGTTTGGATCCAAGGGTTGTGAATGACTCTTGGTCACACAGATTGCCAAGCTGGCACCAATCTGTGTTAGTTGTGCTAATTTAGAGCCCTCTGATTGGTGGAATTGGATGATTGAGGTGTCTCCTCAAATCATAAGCTGCCACGTAACTCCTTCGTCTAGCCTTTCTCTTCCTTAAAATTGGGGGAATTATTTCCCCCACACGTGATAAACACGTGGGATTAAAACCCCCTTAATTAATTGATTTTTTTACTGGTTAGAGTTTGATGGGAATAGTGACTGTTGCAGGTTTTTACTTTGGTGAGGGTGGAAAAGGAATGAGGAACAAACGCATAGAAAACATCGATGTTTTATTATTTATGTGTGAGTGGGTGGGGATTTGACCGAATGAGAAAGAGTGAAAAGTTGTGTGGGTGAAATGGTTTGTATATAAATATGGAAGATATTTTGACACGTTTATTTATTTGTGAAAAGAAAAAGTAAGTGGAGAATGACGTGTTTTGGGATAAGAGTGGGTGAAAAGGTTGTTTTTATTTAATGGGAGAAGTGAGGAAAAACGAGTGGGTGGTATGGGGAATGAATTGATGAAACAAAATCGTTTTATAAACTCTTTACAACCCTAGGCCCATTAGCTAGTTTATTCCGTTTCAGCTTGGGCTTGGGCCTTCAAATGCTAATTCTCCTTCATCCGATTATAATTTGGGCCTCAAATGGACTATCAAAACCAAATTTTATTAATTTGAATTATAAATGGGCTTTTGAGCCCATTTACCCCATTGTGGGTCCCATTTGACTTGTTTATTCGACAAATGATTAAATCCACTCAAGTCGAGCTCGACTTTGGCTTCTTCGATCTTTTATCATCAAACTCGTGTCGATTTTTGCTGATTTTCGCGAACTTGGTACCTACACACATGAAAACAAGAAACAAGCAAATCCAAGGCATATTTGATATAAATCATGCAATATTTCATTGTTTTAAGCTACTAATGATATGAGTAAAAACACTCATATCAAATTCCCCCATGCTAAGCAATTGCCGTGTCCTCACGCAATAATAAAATTACACTATATCTACACCATTATTCAACTTTATTTTGTAAAGAAATAAAATAACTTTAAATATCATAAAAACTCAAATAGATTCATCGTCCCCGACTTTTCACTTTTCCATGCCAAGTGCAAAAACAAGATCATTGTTATTATAAGTTGGTAGACTAACACGAACTCATGTGGGCTAATTAATCACTTAGACTCCCTTATTCCTAGGTGTATCTCTTATATTTTATTGTTGTCTTGAATGATCACGAGGATGCATTGTTGACTTATTTCGATAATTTATTAGGCCGAAAATAAAGTGAACGATTTAATCAATATTTAGCTAAAGGACAAAATCTTTTAAAAGTGCTTCTCGGGCTCATATAAAGTTCATATCTTGGCATAACTTGTTTCGCGATTTGAGACCTTTCTCGGATCGATATTTGGCAATGACTTAATACTTCCAACCTTGAGAGACGTTCACGAAATAATGGTCTTCTCTTCATAATAATTCTTCACTTGAATTTTTGAGAGATTCATACTTGGACCACGACTTCTTCATTTTTCTCCAATCTTTACTTGGGATTTTGATTAACAACGATTCGCCTCCTTTTTGGACTTGGCTTCATTTATCCTCATACCTTATTTTTGGTCTTTTTGGATAGACTTCTCCATGACTTTTTGGGAGTATTTTGCTTTTCGTCGTGTGTCTCGATCCTTCATATTGATTTTTGATAAATGAGTCTTCACATCACTTGAGATCTTTAGCAATAAAACATAGCCCTCATGTCTTGTTAGGACCTTTTTGGACTCGCCAATCTTCGCATCCCGCTTCAATAAGTTATGCCTTGGCTATGAACTCTAATCCATACCGAGCAACTTTTAAACGATCCTGGGCTAGAAGCTAAGTAACTTTTCAAATCGTTCAACCTTATTTATTGCAATTAAAATTTTATTAACAAGCGATGGGAGAATAGGCTCATAATTAACTCACATAAATTCGCGAAAGAATACCACACTTATAATTGGCTCTATCATCTCTTGTTCTCCATATTGTAAAATTCCAAGAATGAAATCAATGGATACTTAGCCTATTAAATCAAAGTTTTTGGTTTTCAAGTCATCTATAGGATCTTGCAACTTCTTATACTTTTGCAAGTTTTAGAATTTGCGTTTTAAAGTTCCCTTGATAAACGACTTTCTAGGATCAATTATAGGAGCTTGCGAAAAGTTCTTGTTCTTAACTCGTATGAATTAAGACCTTCGCGTTTTAAAGCTCCCTATATAATAGCCTAGCAAAACTTAATTCAAATACGTTAAGGAAAAGCTAAGGTTAAAAACCGAGTCGAGTCAAAAACTATTCTTATTGAAAGTCTACATTTGTGTCAAAAACACTTATTTTCTTTATTAAAACTTAAAAATAACACTAAAAATTTAAAATTTTATTGAAAAATGAGAAAACTATACGTTTGGACACGACAAAAGCAATTGCAAGCGATTATATCGATTGACTCCCCCATGCTAAAACCAAACATTGTCCTCAATGTTTCTTAGCTCAAGAGTAACACCCCCTTGCTAAAACACGAAGAGTCTAATGCAAATTCCTAGCATGGAAAGAGCACGCAAATCTATAAGCCGTTTATTAAGTATGCCTCAAGATAAAACGTTAGTCGATAAAAATCAAGGGATAGAAAGTGTGCCCCTTTTTGGCATTCAAAGAATGGAAGATCAAGTGGACCGGCAAAAACCGAACACGAGAGTCTTCAAATATTAGGGTCGTACCTAAGATCACAACACAACAAATCACGAACACGAGCTTGAAAGATCAAGCCTTATTAGGTGTTAGAAAATAGAAAGAAGATAGAAAGTACTCGTTTTTGTTCACCGAGTCATGAGCTCGACTCGATCCCCGCATTCATTGGTCCTTAGGGAAAAAGGTGAAAACTGGCATATTGGAGTCAAAACCAACATAAAGCACGATGCCGGGGTCAAAGATCTCATCCTCGTTGTCGGATGACAAACGAAAGGATAAAACAATAACACGAATCTCTAACAAGAGATGGTAGTCACAACTAAAGGTATGGATGTAGCATGCTCCACGAGGTAAACTCGCACCAAGATGATTAAAAAGTCTTTCAATTATTGCATCGGTGAAAGGCCGAGATTTCCCTAAATCAACGATTCCGGGATCGAATACCTCGTCCTCGGTGGAGAAAGGAATAGACAACAAGGTGTCGTCCCCCCATGCTAATCCTAAGTCATATGGAGCACATAATAATGGTGGTACAAAAGTCTCAACACTAGTGGTTTCAACTTGCTTCACTTTGTCGACCTTTTCACTCTTAGGAACGTGAACAAAGGGATCATGGTACTCAATACGAGTCACATGAAAAACCCGCACATTAAGATCAAAGCGAGTGGGAGGGAGATTGGGAATAATGTAAATTTCTCCATCCGAGTTGACATACTCATCACAAAAGGTGTGATCATCATCACAAACCTCATCAACCTCCTTCATAAGAAGATCATCATCACAAAGGTTGTGAGATGCAGGAGGTATGATGTTCTCAAAATCCTCTTGAAATAATAGTTTATTGTTCAATGAAGCTTCAAATAGAGGATTTGAGTAAGTCACAAAAGTATCGTCATTCTCGTCATCACAAGAAATTTCCGACAAAGTATCGAGTGTGTCACACTCGGATACAAGATCATCATTCTCATTTGAAGGCAATTCATCGGCGAATTCCTCGAGAATGGTAGGTAAAACACAAGAATCACGTTCGATCTCGAGATCGGAAACGTCTTCACTTCCCCGTGGAAGTGGATCAATGATAGCAAAAAGTTCATCGACGAACTTATCCAACGAATAGTCACTAACCTCACTCGGTGTAAAGCTAGGAATCAAAGGCTCTTCAATGGAAGATTGTGCCTTAAGAACATCAACATGATCCTTAGAAGAGAGTGAAAATGAGTCCATTTTCAAAGATTGTTCAATTAAAGCAATGTCACTCTCGGGATCAAAGTTCTCATAATCAAACTTACTAGGATCAAATGGCTCACTCAAGTAATCATCTATTTGTTTTTCAATCTTATCATCCTCGTGTGGAGTGACTATAGATGAGGTAACATTACAACATGATTCAACAAAATTAGGTTCATCACTTTCTACACTTTCCAATTTCTTAGGAACCAATCTTGAAATTTTTTTCCGGTTTGAAAATCATATGTTTATCCCCATGAAACAATTTAAGCTCCCCTTCTTTCATATCAACTAAAACACCGGCCGTACACAAAAATGGTCGTCCTAAAATTATAGGCGCACGAGGATTCGGCTCATAATCAATGATAGCAAAATCGGCTAGGTAAACACACTCCCCCACTTTAACAATGACATTTTCCGCTATACCAATCGGTCGAGTGGTGGTTCCATTAGCAAGCTCAATGATCATTCGAGTGGGAATAAGTCGCAAATAGTCAAGAGTTTTCCAAATAGACAAGGGCATAACGTTAATACTAGCTCCTAGATCAGCTAGAGCTTTGTATTCCCCAAGCTCATCGAAAACACAAGGTATCAAGAAGTGACCCGGATCATTATATTTCTTAGGAAAGAGATCAATGAAATCCGAGGTACTAATCACATTTAAAGTAGCCTTGGTGACATTCCAAAAAGTTTCTTTAGGTGGCACAATAAGCTCAAGCTTCCTTTCTAAATTATCATAAGCGGTGATAGCCTTAAGCTCTCCCCTCGGGTTAGGAATGGTATTACTAGGTAAGCAACCCGAAGAAGATGACGGTTTAGACATAAATCCCTCAAACATCGAAAGCAATTTATTTTGATTTTGTTCCACACTTTGTTGCAAACGATTTTGACTTTGCTCTAGATTTTGTTGCAAACGATTTTGACCTTGCTCAAACATTTGCTCAAATCTTTGTTCCATTCTTTGTTGATTAAGCTCAATCTTGTTATTTTGCCCCTTTAGCGTATTTTGAAACTCATTTTTCAAAGTTGCCATTTGTCCTTGAATGTTATTTTGCAAAGCTTTCATATTCGCCTCATTTGACTTCATGTAACTTGACAAATCATTTTGATTATTCCCTTGAAAACCTTGATTTTTTTGATTAGCATTAAAACCATTTCCTTGATTATAATTCCCTTGGTTACCACGGTTAAAATTATTCCCATTGTTTCCATTGTTGTACCTATTTTGAACCGGTGGAAAACCCGGTGGAGCAACATGATTTTGACGAGGAACTTGACCGTTGGAGCCATAAGTTCTCGTCGTGGCAAAAGCACTAGCTTGATCAAACCCCGCTTTCAAACAAGCATAATTAGGATGTGCTCCACCACATGATACACAAACATTCCCAACCATATTAATGGATCCATAAGGATTCTTCCTAATCTCACTCAACAAAGTCGCAAATCCACTATCAATCTTAGAATCCAATCTAGCAATCTCGTGATTAGATGAATTCACATTGGAAACAACCGGTGTGTTTCGTGAATATCGTGCTCTAGACTTATCCTCAATTATTCTCCACGCGTCTCTCGGTGTTTTTCTTAAAAGATTACCACCCGCGGCGGCATTTAAAGAATCTTGTTCAATCATATTAAGCCCATTATAAAAAGTATTTATTTGATGCAATTCCGAGAAACCGTGGTGTGGACATTGTCTTAACAAATCCTTAAATCTTTCCCAAGCAACCCCAAACGATTCATGCACTTTTTGTTCAAATCTAGTGATCTCATTTTTAAAGTGTGTTGTCTTGGACGGTGGAAAGAAATAATTCATAAACTTTGACACTAAATCATCCCAAGTTAAAATCGAACCCGGTGGTTCTTTCTCATACCAAAGCTTAGCATTACCCTCGAGCGAGTACGGAAAAAGCATGAGCTTAATCACGTCATTCGGCACATCTCTAAACTTGAGAGTCGAGGTAATTCGATTAAAATTCCGAATGTGAGAATGCGGGCTATCGGTCTCATTGCCACGAAATTGGTCGGCACGAATGAGCGATAGAAGACCCGTCTTAATCTCAAAATGATCCGCCAAAATAGCCGGCACAACGATTGCTTCCCCATACCCTTCGGTGGGTGCGCGGAGCAATTCCTCCATTGTACGGTTATCGGCCATCTCTACAACAATAGGTGGAATCTCGGGTTCCACTATTCGTTGTTGACGATTTCTATTTCTACGTGGAATATTTTCAAGCCTATTAAAATCAATCACAAGACGAGAAGAACGTAATTGCATACACTACAAAGACGAGAATTTAGAGGATTGAAGAAAAGAAATTAGACAAGGAAGAAGATTATTTTTGGTATTTTATTCGGTATTGCTCAATCAATAATGATCGATAAAAACAAGGAATAAGGATAACTACTATGGAAGTAAATTACCCTCGGTCGACTTTGAAACGATAGGTGAAAACCTAAACGTCTCGAGGTTCAATAAGTAAACAACAAAAATAATATTTATTACTACTTGAGTCGGCAAACCAATAATAGATTGTCCCTCTCAATATACGCACAAGCAAGCGGGGAAACGAGGTGGCACTAAGCACTTAAAAACCTTTTTCCTTAGACGGCCTTTTATAGCACGTCGCCTTATACCCACCTTATAGTTTGTATAAATCGAGTTCAAACTTCTTATTAGTATTTATCTATTTTGCCTTTATTTTTGTTTTGGGTTCGAATACAATAGCTAGGTGATGAAATCCCAATAAGGCTTATTTGAAAAGTATTTAAAATTATTGTTCTACGTAATACAATATATTATTCACAAAAAAACGAGAAAAACGATACATACTATATAATAGAAAAATAACAAAACTTTCCGAGGACGGAAAGGGTCTTCAAATCCACGATCAACAAATCTTCACAAAAGACGAATCGTACACAAGATCCCCGGCAGCGGCGCCAAAATTTTTGATGTGTCGTGGATAGTATAGTGATAATTAGATACGTTATAGGGTAAATTAGAAAATTACCTTTAGGAAAAAGTAATAGACTAATAATACCAATGACGGATTCAATTAAACACGTGAGTGAGTCGAGTTCGTTGTACATGAAGATCTTATGAATTTGAGACGTTTAGCTTTGATTTGGACAATCGATTTGAATTGGTTTGAGGTTTTTAAAACTACAATTAAAAACTACGAATTTTAATCTATTTAAAATTATCCTAAAGTACATGAGTCGTAAACCCCGCCTATTTAAAATAAATCTAAAAAATTACTTAAAATAAAAACACAATTTAAAAAAAAAATCTATTTATAAATCTAATTACTCTCTTTTAAAACTAATTTACTTTACTTTGATAAAAATTACTTTTGAAACAAGTCTTAAAAACTATTTTAAATCCACTTTTATAAAAATCTAAATATTAGACTAATTAAACTTTTAAAATACAAACATTTTTTTTTATTTTTTACTTTTTTTTATTTTTTTTTTATATTTATTTCTTTTAGTTTAATATTTTCTGACTAAAATAAACTTTGACAAAACATTTAGAAAAACCTATTTAAAACGAGAATAAAATGAAACTAAAATCACGAATATGCAAACTGCCAAACGAAAATCTATAATATTAATTAATTTGTAAGTAACAAAACCAAATAGGCTAGTCAGCCCAGATGGTAAACACACTTGGCTGTGAACATGGAGGTCTCGGGTTCGAGCCCCATAAGCAACAAATTTTTGGAAATTAATCTTTTTGACAGCTGAAATAGCTGGTGTCTTAGGAAAGACTTGTGGACAACTTATTATGATAAACTGCTAGGCAAACAGCTTTTTAAACTTATCAAATCAGTGGGGTTTGATAAGCTGACTACTAGAACAATTATGCAGTTATATCAATAAAGCCATATCAGACATATGAACTGAATAGCTTATAATGAAACAATAAGGCAGAAAGTTATAACTCAAATTAAACAAAGCAGCTCAGTTAATACATTAAAATCAATAGCATTTTCATCAAACTCAAACTAAACGAAATATATCAGATTAATCAATAGAAACTAAAACAACAAATATTAAAGCTAAGCTTAATGACAATCATATCGGCTAAGTAAACGAAAGCTGCAAAGCAAAACCTTAATCCTACAAGTTAAATCAAGACAGATTTTTCAGCAGGTCATACGAATCTAAACATTCAACATTAAATTTAGACTAAACCTAATACTCAGCAACTCAATCCACCAAGTTATATCAAAATATCCCTTCCTGTTATTCCAAACAGTTATCCCAAATAATTAAACACAAATCACCTATCATAAGCAAACAACTTATCAGATTAATACTACTCTAGTAATAAAACTGTCTTAACTCAAACCCTAATCACATTAACAGATAAACACACAGTAAGTATGTAAATTTAACCAAATATAAATAAGCATCCAGATACAAACTCGAACCTAGCAGTCTTAAACCAGATAAACAAACAGATATCTAAATAAACTCATCTTAATACCCTGACGAACATTAAACAAGTACCAAAACATAAACGAAACTCAACGAATGTAGATAACAGTCACTCGAATCAGATAACAAGTTTATACAGTCATTTTAGTTACTCAAATAAATCAGATTAATCCAAATCCCCTTATAACATAAGCAGATTATCTAGCTACACATATCATAACAAGCAGAATAATAAAGTAATTAAGCAGTAAATAGAATGAAGAGAAACCTTTTGACAAAATCCGTTGAGACGTAGTGCAGCGCTGAGCTGGCTAACAAACCGAATCAACAACATCTAACATCACTTTACCATAAATATCACCATCATTCATCATTCGAAACACCATTACTCGAATAATGACCGCATCTCAAACTAATTTATTCTCACTTATCCAGTAGGGATAAATGACTGATTCCAATTTCCACTTTTACCATCTAATTTAAGCTATTTTTTTAGCTTAATTAAACGATATTTTTTATTATAATTTCCAGATTTGATTGCAAGAATAAAGGTAATAACAACTTAACAGTAAAATAACAATAATAATTTTAAATCGAGAAAACTTTTATTAAATCATTGAAAAATTATTACAATACTATAAAAGAGAAATACAATTATTCTATATCTAATTTAGCATTATAACAATAAGTAAAAAATGGAATGAATTTTACAGGAATATTGGGGGGTTTTTATAGCCTCCCCAGGCTGAATATGAAGGGATATTCGGATCTTCTTGAGGAATATTCTTCTTGTATCTGAGCCATCGATCTTCAATCTCCTTATTCTCTTTCTTTTCAGTTTGGATCCAAGGGCTGTGAATGACTCTTGGTCACATAGATTGCCAAGCTGGCACCAATCTGTGTTAGTTGTGCTAATTTAGAGCCCTCTGATTGGTGGAATTGGATGATTGAGGTGTCTCCTCAAATCATAAGCTGCCACGTAACTCCTTCGTCTAGCCTTTCTCTTCCTTAAAATTAGGGGAATTATTTCCCCCACACGTGATAAACACGTGGGATTAAAACCCCCTTAATTAATAGATTTTTTACTGGTTAGGGTTTGATGGGAATAGTGCCTGTTGTAGGTTTTTACTTTGGTGAGGGTGGAAAAGGAATAAGGAAGAAACGCATAGAAAACATCGATGTTTTATTATTTATGTGTGAGTGGGTGGGGATTTGACCGAATGAGAAAGAGTGAAAAGTTGTGTGGGTGAAACGGTTTGTATTTAAATATGGAAGATATTTTGACACGTTTATTTATTTGTGAAAAGAAAAAGTAAGTGGAGAATGACGTGTTTTGGGATAAGAGTGGGTGAAAAGGTTGTTTTTATTTAATGGGAGAAGTGAGGAAAAACGAGTGGGTGGTATGGGGAATGAACTGATGAAACAAAATCGTTTTATAAACTCTTTACAACCCTAGGCCCATTAGCTAGTTTATTCCGTTTCAGCTTGGGCTTGGGCCTTCAAATGCTAATTCTCCTTCATCCGATTATAATTTGGGCCTCAAATGGACTATCAAAACCAAATTTTATTAATTTGAATTATAAATGGGCTTTTGAGCCCATTTACCCCATTGTGGGTCCCACTTGACTTGTTTATTCGACAAATGATTAAATCCACTCAAGTCGAGCTCGACTTTGGCTTCTTCGATCTTTTATCATCAAACTCGTGTCGATTTTTGCCGATTTTCGCGAACTTGGTACCTACACACATGAAAACAAGAAACAAGCAAATCCAAGGCATATTTGATATAAATCATGCAATATTTCATTGTTTTAAGCTACTAATGATATGAGTAAAAACACTCATATCACCCATCATTGACATCTTAAACTCTGAAGACATGAGTGTCCTAAACTCATCCGATAAGGTTTGGGTCGAGGCTGTAAATATAATATCTTCAACATATATTTGTACCATAATCATATCTTTACCTCGTTTCTGAATGAACAGCGTGGGATCCACCTTGCCTTTAGCGAAGCCTTGCGAAATGAGGAATTGTGACAATAGATCATACCATGCGCGAGGAGCTTGCTTCAACCCATAGAGAGCCTTTTTAAGCTTATACACATGATTAGGATAATCAGGATTCACAAAACCATCCGGTTGTTGAACATAGACCTCTTCCCTGATTTCTCCATTAAGAAATGCCGTTTTCACATCCATCTGATAGACGATCATATTCATATGGGCTGCCTAAGCGAGGAATAGTCTAATAGCTTCCAAACGGGCAACAGGTGCAAAGGATTCCATAAAGTCGATGCCCAATAATTGCTTGTATCCACGAGCTACTAGTCGAGCTTTGTTCTTCAATATTCCGCCTAACTCATCGAGTTTTACCTTGTAAACCCATTTCAAAGTGAGTAACTGCACTTGATCCGGGCATGGGACAAGTTCCCATACTTCAAGACGTATGAATTCGTTAAGTTCTTCTTGCATAGCTTCAATCCAACAGGATTGAGTAAAAGCTTGTTGCCATGTCTTAGGTTCAACTTCAGTGAGAAAAGCATCAAAATGACAAAACATTGCATTTTCTTGTAGCTGACTTCGTGTGGATACCGAACGATTGGGGTCACCAATAATAGAATCTATAGGATGATCCTTTGTCCACTTATTGTCATGTTCACGAATCCGTGGATTGGAGTAAACTATAGTTGGAGCTTCCTCTGAGGTGGACGACCCGGCTTGATTAGGGTCGGGAATAGGTACACCAAAGAATGGAAGTTCACGCATTTGAGCGAATTCCAAATCCTGATCATCATCATCCTCTTCATCATCAATAGGCATGACATGGGTAGTTGAAACAGGGGTTGGTTGAGAATTACTTGTTGAAGGTATATCTTGACCAATTGTAGGTGCAGACGTATCTGATTGTGCTTCGGTTGCTGGAGCGACAACTTCGGTTACCGGAGCTATTACCTCAGGTTCTGGAGCAACAATACTTGGAGGAGTAAAGAATTCATCAAATAACGGTTGAAACAACGTATCCCATTTAGTCCTAGAAGGTGGTGTAAATGATGATGAAGTAGAGTTATTTGGGACAAGACCAGAACTAATGTTACTAGGTCCCATTTCATGAAGTACGGGTTCAGAGCTGCTTTGCTCAGAAGCCATTGCTGTCAGCTCATCAAAATCAACATTCATAGTTTCGAGGATCTTGCGAGAGTTACGGTTGTAGATTCGGTATGCCTTCTTTGCGGGTGCGTAACCAATGAAAATACCAATATCAGCCTTTGGTTGAAGTTTTCCCAAATTGTCACCATCATTATTTGGATAGCAAAGAGAACCAAATACATGAAGATATGATAAATCTGGTACTTTTCCATGGAGAAGCTCATAAGGTGTTTTACCATGGCGTTTACGAATTAGTGACCGGTTTTTAGTGTACACTGCTGTAGATACTGCTTCTGCCCATAAAAAATGGATCCTTTGCGTAAATTAACATCGTTCGAGCAGCTTCCATAAGTGTGCGATTTCGCCTTTCAACGACACTGTTTTGTTGTGGAGTGCGTGCAACGGATGTTTCATGAGAGATGCCAACTTCTTCATAATAATCATGCAAGATTTGATTCACAAATTCGGTTCCATTATCTGTACGAATGCGTCGAACAGTAGTGTTGAGACGCACTTGAATCATCTTGAGAAATCCGATGATGAATTTGGGTGCCTCATTTTTTGCTTTAATAAATTTCACCCATGTAAACCGAGAGTAATCATCGACAATGACGAGGATGTACTTTTTGCCACTAAGACTTTCAACACGCATTGGCCCACAAAGATCCATATGCAACAGATAAAGTTTCTCTTGGTTGGTGTCTTCAGTCTTGGGTTTGTATGACTTCTTAGTGCTTTTCCCCATTGTACACGCAGAACACAAATGATCCTTGTGAAATGAAAGTTTAGGAAGACCACGAACAAGTTCGTTTTTCGCCAAATGATTAATAGCGTCAAAGTTAAGATGAGATAACCGTTGATGCCATAACCATGACTTAGTCTTCGATGCTTTGGAGAGAACACATACGGGAGAAGCGGCCATCATGTCTTGTAGAGACAAAGTATACAAATTATTCCCTCGAGTACCTTTCAATAAATCAACCCCTTCCAAATTACGAATGAAGCAGGTATGCTCTCGAAAAGAAACTTCTAGGTTTGCATTACAAAATTGTCCCACAGAAAATAAGTTGTACCGAGACCTTCCACATAATACACTCTTGAAATTATAACATTCCCAATATGATATTCACCATAAACCATTATCTTTGCAATATGATCATTTCCAAATCGAACCGTACCAAGAAACTTGCTGACGAAATTTCTGAGCTGAGAGCGATGTCCGGTCATATGCTTGGAGCAACCAGAGTCCAAATACCAGAGAAGAATTTGGACCACCTGTTTTCAATAACAACAGTAGACAATGCATTGGAAACTATTGGTTCCGGAGTGTTAGCAGATACAGATATAAGATTATCAGAATTGCTAACATTTGTGTGACCCTTAGATTTCCTGCGTTTTCTAATGTGAGTTTTAGCACTAACAGGTTTTACTGTTCCAACTTTCTTAGGTTTTGGATTATTCGCGGGCACTACAGTGGGAGTAGACCTATTTAAAGGGCACTTGGTTCCTACAGTAGTCTCGGTGTTCCTAGTTAAAGGACACGCTTGTGTTTTGGTAGCCTTGGTACTCCTAGTTAAAGGGCACGCTTTCTTCGCTGTAGTGGGAGTGATCCTAGTTAAAGGGCACGTATTTCCTACTATAGTAAAAGTTCTACCAGTGGGGCGCCATCCAACCAACTTGGGTTAACACTTTCCCAGTCGGTTTCCATTCTAATCCATATTTCCAGGCATGCATCTCATTCACATGGTCAATAAGGCAAGAATCATGACGACTAGAAAAAATACATTCATTGCAATTCCAACATTTCAAATTAGAATTCACACTAGGCTTAGAACGCTGCACAACCGCAGAGCCTTTAGGTTTAGCTACATGATTCTTTTTATTCAAAACAGAAATAACATTCCTAGGATGGGCTTCTACTTTCTTCTTCACTTGACTACTAGATGGGGGCAAGATCCTATCTTTCTTTTGGTTTCTTTTAAGCTTAGATCTTTGAGTCTTAGTAGTGGTGCTTACTCTAGTAGAAGGCAACACGGGAATATTAGAAGCTGGTTTTGATTCCGCCTTATCTTTAGTGACCAAAGTTTGAGATGGTTTAGTCCTAGGGACCTTATTAAATGGTGTGACGGCTATAAGGTTCCTTTTGATTGCACTAGAGGACGATGCTGAGATAGTGGCTGCATTATCCACAACATTCTTACCTTTTAGAGTACGAAGTGTTTCCTTTAACTCAGCCAAGACCAGATTTTTATCACAAATTTGTTCCCTCAAATCAGATATTTCCACCGACTTTCGATTCAATTGTTCAATCAAGGATTGATTCTATGCAGTGGTATTAGCACATGCGGACTATACTGAATCGAAGAGTCGTGTATCTTTCTGTTTTAAGTTATCAACTTTGGACAAAATCTTGGAAACTCGATTATCTAGATCAAGTTTAAAATTCTTAGCGGCCTCAAGTACGTTCACACAGTTAAGCTCCTTAGATTTCTCTATTTCTATCGGCAAAGATTTAGCAACTTTGTCACTTGGCTGACGCTGTTTTGATTGTAAATTCAATCGAAAATTCTTTTCAAAATTTGCATCATCGATATTAACACCTTCGAATGACGTTTCAAAGATTTCTTGAATAAACTGTTGCTTTCATTCAAGCGAAATACAATGTGTTTGAATCTCATCAAAACGTTTTGAAAGCGAAGAATATGAATCTTGAAGCTTAAAAAATTCAGCGTCAGATTCGTGACAAGTACTATCTACCACATTATCCACAGATTCAACATTATGCACAATAGAATCATTATCAACACTTTTATTCACACAGACGGAAACTATATCATGAGACATCACTTGCTGCAGAAGCTGATCATTTTGGCGTGAAACCCGTTCTATTTCAAGTAAACTGTTTTCATAAGCATCATCCATTTCATTGAAAACACGTCTAACTTCTTCTATTTCCAAAATCAAATCTTGATCAAGATTACTAAGACAAGCCTTAACATTCTTTACAAACGGAACAATTTCATCTCGAAACGCAGCTCTAGTGTGCTCAAAGTTCCATTCACCTTCCGTTATGGCTGAAGCCGTCGTACGTTCCAAAATGACCTTGTCAAAATCGGCTAAGTGTTGGTGTACCGCATTTAAGTTAACGGAAGCCTTACTTACCGGTGGAATTAACTTCGTTAAATCAGTTTTGACAAGTGTAGGAGACGTACTAGGAGGGTTATCATTTGACAAACTTTGGGGCACAAGAACTGTCAATTCAGCTAATTCCTTTTGTAAGCGAATGCGCGTCTTTTTAGACAATTGATCTTTGTTATATTGATCATAATCAATTGTATGGAATTTTGAAAGCATTTAGAATGAGTTTCATCCGCAAGTGACTGTGTCTCCTCAGAACTACGAACAAAAGGTGCTTCTTTCGATTTGCCAATTAGGGTCATATCATAAAGACACGGAATATATTCCTGAGCTTGTTTTGCATAAAGAAAAGGTCGAAACTTTTGAAATGATCCCTCAAGCAACCGAATAACCCTACTTCATCATCATTTACACCACCTTCTAGGACTGAATGGGATACGTTGTTTCAACCGTTCTTTGATGAATTCTTTACTCCTCCAAGTATTGTTGCTCCAGAACCTGAGGTAATAGCTCTGGTAACCGAAGTTGTCGCTCCAGCAACCGAAGCACAATCAGATACGTCTGCACCTACAATTGGTCAAGATATACCTTCAACAAGTAATTCTCAACCAACACCTGTTTCAAGTACCCATGTCATGCCTATTGATGATGAAGAGGATGATGTTGATCACGATTTGGAATTCGCTCAAATGTGTGAACTTCCATTCTTTGGTGTACCTATTCCCGACCCTAATCAAGTCGGGTCGTCCAGCTCATAGGAAGCTCCAACTACAGTTTACTCCAATCCACGGATTCGTGAACATGACAGTAAGTGGACAAAGGATCATCCTATAGATTCTATTATTGGTGACCCTAATCGTCCGGTATCCACACGAAGTGAGCTACAAGAAAATGCAATGTTTTGTCATTTTGATGCTTTTCTCACTGAAGTTGAACCTAAGACATGGCAACAAGCTTTTCCTCAATCCTGTTGGATAGAAGCTATGCAAGAAGAACTTAACGAATTCATACGTCTTGAAGTATGGGAACTTGTCCCATGCCCGGATCAAGTGCAGTTACTCACTTTGAAATGGGTTTACAAGGTAAAACTCTATGAGTTAGGCGGAATATTGAAGAACAAAGCTCGACTAGTAGCTCGTGGATACAAGCAATTATTCGGCATCGACTTTATGGAATCCTTTGCACCTGTTGTCTGTTTAGAAGCTATTAGACTATTCCTCGCTTATGCAGCCCATATGAATATGATCGTCTATCAGATGGATGTGAAAACGGCATTTCTTAATGGAGAAATCAAGGAAGAGGTCTATGTTCAACAGCCGGATGGTTTTGTGAATCCTAATTATCCTAATCATGTGTATAAGCTTAAGAAGGCTCTCTATGGGTTGAAGCAAGCTCCTCGCGCATGGTATGATCTATTGTCACAATTCCTCATTTCGCAAGGCTTCGCTAAAGGCAAGGTGGATCCCACGCTGTTCATTCAGAAACGAGGTAAAGATATGATTATGGTACAAATATATGTTGATGATATTATATTTGCAGCCTCGACCCAAACCTTATCGGATGAGTTTGGGACACTCATGTCTTCTAAGTTTAAGATGTCAATGATGGGCAAGGTATCATTCTTCTTAGGTCTTCAGATATCTCAGAGTCCCAGAGGCATCTTTATCAATCAATCCAAGTATGCCCTTGAATCACTAAAGAAATATAAGATGGAATCTTGTGATCCCGTGGATACTCCAATGGTGGAACGAACTAAGCTTGATGCAGATCTACATGGAGTTGTCGTTGATCCGACACTTTACCGTGGAATGATCGGTACTCCTCTGTATATCACAGCTAGTCGACCTGATCTTCAGTTTGCTATATGTATGTGTGCTCGGTATCAAACTCGACCTACTGAGTTACACTTGGCCACTGTGAAATGGATCTTTCGATATCTTAAAGGAACCATTAATCGAGGACCTTGGTATTCGAAGGACTCTTCAATTGCACTTATGGCATATGCAGACGCGGATCACGCGGGTTGCCAAGATACAAGGCGTAGCACGAGTGGAACTTTGCAACTACTAGGAGATCGACTAATCAGTTGGGCATCGAAAAGGCAGAAAAGTGCTGCAATTTCAAGTACAGAAGCAGAATACATAGCTATGTCCGGTTGCTGTGCTCAAATTCTTTGGATGAGATCACAATTAACCGACTATGGTCTAGGTTTCAACAAAATTCCGATGTACTGTGACAACAAGAGTGCAATTGCCTTATGCTGCAACAACGTTCAATTCTCCCGGTTGAAGCACATTGACATTCGCTACCACTTCATCATGGAGCAAGTGGAAAATGGAGTAATCGAGTTTTACTCTGTCCGATCTGAGTATCAATTGGCGGATATTTTCACGAAGGCTTTAGATCGCGCTCGAATTGAATTTTTGGCCGACAAGCTAGGAATGAGAACTTTCTCGCCTGAGACTCTAAAGGAACTGGAAGATGAAGCGAAAGAATAGTGGTGGTAAAACTATTCTCTGTATCCTTGGTGAACATCTGTATATATTATTTATATTCTTATCCACAAAAGAAAAATACAAAAATATAAAACCATATAAAAACCATAAAAATTGAAAAATCATAAAAATCCAAAAATATTTTTACTTTATTTTTTCAAAGGCATGTCTTTTGGTAAGGTAATATTTACGGCCTTAGAAATGTTGATTAATATCGACACGGCGCCATAAATAGAGTTCGTACAAAAGTTGTAAATATTTCATAAAACATGCCTAAATGGCTTGTAGTTATTTCAGACTGCAACCCGGTTTTCACATTAAAGTCAAGTATTTCTTATGAAATCTTTGGCTCACAACGGGAATTAATTTTCTCGGGCAAGGTTTACTTTAAAACCTTGTAAGGGATCAAGTTTACTTTATAACTTGGTCTAACACAAATATATGTGTTGGAAATATGTTTTCCCAAAGAAAGTCTCGGTCACATCATTATTAGCATAGATCATGAGCTATAAAATATTTAGAACTTTGTAACTTGGAGCGACCTCCCTTAGGGGGAGATTGTTGGAAATACGTTTTACGTATTTATGAAGGATCGGTCGCTCCAACGATATATTAATGTATTAGGCTCGTGATCCAAGTATAGCCCATATAGCCCACATGTAGGGTGGTCTATATATAACCCTCCTAGCATGTTAGGAGGGGTGGTTCTTTCATTCATACAACTTTCATTTTAATAAAATCTATTTTCTCTCTCTACTTTTCTTTTCTCTCCTTTCTCTCTCTATACCATCATCTCCTTCTTCCCCATCTCCTCCATCAAATCAATAGATCCAATCCATAGTTTACCAAATCCTAAGATTTCGTAGACCTTCAATTGGTATCAAGAGCCATGGTTAAATCTTAGGATTTGCATATTTTTTATCTTTCAATTTGGTGGTAAAAATCTTTTCTTTTTATAAAAACTTTCAATTTTATAAAGTTATCTATTTTCTTTCTATCAATTTTATCAATTTTATAAAATTTTCAATTTTCTTTCTATCTATTTCAGTTTTATCAATTTTTATTTTTTTTATTAATAGTTTTATTCTTCTGTGGTTTTACATCATCTGTTTTTTTTTACATCATAAAATTTTATTTTTTTTATAGTTTTGTTTGTTGTCCATCAACTTTTGTCCAAAACTGTCCAAAACTGTCAAAACTGTCAAAACTGTCCAAAACTGTCAAAACTGTCCAAACCTATCCAAATCTATCAGTTTTCATATCAGTTTTCATATCAGTTTTCATATCAGTTTTCATATCAGTTTTCATATCAGTTTTCCGTTTTTTCCGAATAGGCTTTCCGAATAGGCTTTCCGAATAGGCTTTCCGAATAGGCTTTCCGAATAGGCTTTCCGAATAGGCTTTCCGAATAGGCTTTCCGAATAGGCTTTCCGAATAGGCTTTCCGAACAGGCTTTCCGAACAGGCTTTCCGAAAAGGCTTTCCGAATAGGCTTTCCGAATAGGCTTTCCGAATAGACTTTCCGAATAGACTTTCCGAATAGACTTTCCGAATAGACTTTCCGAATAGACTTTCCGAATAGACTTTCCGAATAGACTTTCCGAATAGACTTTCCGAATAGACAGACTCTCGACTGACCTACCCTCACAATACTCTCCATTCAAACATAACGGCAAACACACTCACAACTCCTCGACTCTCAGACCCACACACTCACGACTCCAAATCACCCACCCACCTTCGACTCTAAACTCAACTCGAACCTCGACTCATCACAATCAAGTGACTCAAAATCATTTTTTTAAAATCAACTGACTCGTCTCAACTGTCTCGACACACACCCTCAACTTCAAAACTGATTACACTTAAAATTGTTTACACTCACGCTGTAAAACACTCGAACAACAAAAAACCCACACTCACTCGATCTCACCACTAGCTCCCACAACCCACATCACCAACCCCAACACCACAAGACTCTAGACCCACCCTGACCCTCGCACATCACTCACAAAACAGACTCATACCCTCCTCTTACAACCTCAATCCTAACACTCTTCTCATTCACACCTAAACAACTCCCTCACCCTCGGTTTTCTCCCACACCCTCTCAAACATCAAAAGATTTTTTTTAAAAAAAAAAGACAGTAACTCAAAAAACTCTCTCGACTCAACACATTTTTCAATCACCCTCGACAACACTCTCGACTCGCATCCCCCATATCCCACAAATCAATACAAACATCCCCTACTCGCTCCCACAACCCAAACTCTCTCACATCTTTAGACACTAGACAGAAAGACGCGACAGATGAGAGAAAATTTTGACAAATCTCAAGATTAACACACATGCAAAAAAGAACCTACCAGAGACCTAATTAAAGATCTTGAAGATTTTTATCTTTTTTTTCTTCTTGATCATTCCTGAACAGATAAGGGAGGCGGAGGGTTGTGGTATGAGGTTTGAGGTTAGATTTGGGAGAGAGAGATATTAGAGATCCGGTGTTTGAGATAATGAATGTTTTTGTGTGTGTTGGGAAGTGACGTTTTATTTGATTGGGAGAGAGAGAGTTAACAGAGGAAGATTGTTTGTGTTTGTGAGCTTATGGGAGAGAGAGAGATACCAGAGAACGAAGGGGAGGAGAATTAGCATTTGTGAGAGAGAGAGATTAGACTAGAGTAAATATATGGGGCGGATAAAACAAGGAATGGAGTGGGGCGGTGGAAACTCTCTGATTGGGCCACGTTTTTATTAGACGGAGAAAACAAAAGACCTATATCTTTCCACATTTATCACGTAGGGAGTGGACACGTGTTTATTTCCAAAATATATCCGATTTTTTTATATTTCCAAAATCAAATCAGTTTTTCTACTTTTAAAAATCAGTTTTATTTTCGAAAGTTTTTTTTAAGTTAAGGCAACATTTTTCGTTAAGTTTTTTTTTTGTTTTCATACTTTTATATTTTCGAAAGTTTTTTTTTAAGTTAAGTTATTTATTACTATTTTTTACCTTTTTTATTTTGAAAATTTTAATTTTTGGATATTAACTTTTATTTTTATATTTTTATTCAAATTTTTTATTTTTTACTTTTTATTTTAAAAAAAATGTTGTGATATTCCGTTATAGTCGGGACAAAGTGACGTGACTACGTGACAAAAGTGATGTGATATAGTGACAAGGATTATTTTGCCGACGGATTTTTGAGGCGGTTATTTTGAAAGTTAACGTGGAAAAATATTTGTCGGGTTAAACGTTATTGTGGTCGGATATAAAGACAAACGTGACGAGTCAAAGTAACGGGCTTCATTTATATCATCAATCGAGGAATTTTAAGTGTTATTTACGGGTCTTTCGTTTTTTCACGAATTCTAAAATCCCGAAAACAACATCATCCACGTCATTTTTAATCGATATTTAATGGATTCGTTCGATTCGACATGTCAAAAGGGAGAATCACATTTAATGCAAAACAAAGTTAGGAAAAGTGGCATCACTTCATTTCAAATGCTTCAGTCTCATCTTGTCTCTCTTTCGGGGATTCAAGGAGGGAGCGAATTTGTGACAATCTTTGGACAAGATCGTCATATATTCATCGACTCAACATTCACCACTTTGACCCAACTCGCGGAAGCAACTCAACCATGACAACTTTAATCACTCTGCATCGGCACTTGCATATAAGGATCTTGTGACACAACTCACGCCTTTCCTCGAATTCAATATCATCAAGCCTGAAAGTTCAGTGATTTGCCAATCATTTCTTCGAGATACACATACCGAGCTTCGAGTTTTCCGTGATACAATTTTGAAACTCATGACATCGGTCTCGTCTTCGATTTATGAAAGATCTCGACTTCAGCAAGCGTATGATAATGGAGTGCAAGAATCAATGACGCAGATGCAAGAGGAGAATGGTCATACGGTTGACAACTTGGAGCCTAACGATGGCAAGAGCACGGAATTAGGAGGACAACATGATACCAGTGGCACGTCAGGGAATGTTCACGAGATTTCTATTGATGACACCTTACCCATTTATGACGCAGAGCCTGCAAACATGGTACAATGTAATGTTGTTTATGATGTATATGTTGATGACATGCCGCATATTGAGCATTCTGAACCTAATTATGACAAACATGGGATGGAAAAGAGTGATAGAAATACCACTTCTGTTTCATCCGATGTGAGTCATAATGGGGGAGAAAGTGTTCAAAATGCTATAGTACATCATGATAATTGTATTATAACTTCTTTATTGACTGCTTCTGATTCCAAGATTAGAGAGCTCGAAACGATTGTAGCTCAACAATCAAAAGATCTTGAGGATGCCAAACTTGAATTTTCTAAGAAAACGGACAAATTTGAAACATACTTTGAAAAACTTGAAAAGTCAAACGTTGTTCTTGAAAGAAAATCGGATCAAAAAGTTTTAGATTCGAAAGCCGAAAAGGATAATCTTTTGAAACAAATTCAGTTACTAGAGTCTAAATTGGCATCCCAAGATAGATTGCTCAAAGAGAATGAAACGTTAAAAGCCCAAGTTCAAGAAAAGGTCTTTGCTATAGCTGCGTTAAAAAATGAATTGAGGAAAACTAAAGGACCTAGTATGGACACTAAGCTTGAAAAACCATCAATCTTGGGGAAACCGCCTACAAATCAGTTCGTTAGACAACCGATTGTCAGACAACTTACTGCATTTAGATCCGAGCGACCACAATCCTAGAAACCGCGGTTTGCCTCCCAAGTTGATTTGGGTCATATTTCTAGAACAGTCACTCCAGCAACTAGGCCTAATGTGACTAAATCATTTTTAGCAAGACCTCATCACATGATTGCCCCTAGTTTCTCTAAGAATAGTTCAATGAACACGTCTAGAACTAGTTCAACTGATGTGCGCCATGATTTTGGTCAAAGGGAAGCTATCCAAAAGACACATGTAAGAGATAGCAATGTCCAACCTAGTCAGATGCCTTCTAGATTACCCAACACTGCTAACCGTAGCATGTCATCTCCTAGGAGCATCGATCAATCATCTAGGAAATACTCGGACATTAAATATGCTACTTGTAAAACATGTAGAAAATGTGTCTTTACGGCAAATCATGACTCGTGTGTCAAGAAATTACTTGATGAGGTGAACTCCCGTGCTAGAATTAAGTCCCAGTGGATAGCGAAAATCAAACCCTTTGGTAAAGATTGGCGCCCCACTGGTAGAACTTTCACTCTTGTAGGAAATGAGTGCCCTTTAACTAGGATAGTCTCCGTTTCTTCTAAGACTACTAGGGAGGAAATTGATAAAGATGATACTTCACTTAAGCCTAAACTTAAGGTTTTCTATAAAAGGAAACGTTTGCCAGCTAAGATAAGTGAATCATCTACTCAGGTCGCCTCTGACACAAGTAAAGCCAACTGTGAACCCCCAAGTGCTTCTATAATTGATATCGCTAACCCATGTCAAAGCAAGCAAATTTCTAATGAGAATGCAGGTACCAAAGTTGATGTTCCAAAAGAACGAAGCGGTCCAATCATTGTATACCGTTCAACGAATGACACTCTTAGAGTTTGGTTGCTGAAGAAGCAGATATCAGAGAAACAAGTGTCTCAGGGGATTCATGGTTAAGCTCGTGTAAAGGACTTACAGTCACATAACAGATTGTAACTCGATCTCAAAAGACAGGAAAGTTCATCCCGATGATGACTTATCCTAAAAACGAGAAATTCATTTTTCTCGGGCATGAGCTTATGTTAAAAACATTCCACGTTTTTAAGCTCATGCACAAAGGCTCATCATTAAATATCAGATGATGACCCGAACTTCAAAGAAAGGAAAGTTTATCGCCGATGATAAACTTATCCTAACAACGAGAAATTAAGTTTTCTCGGGCATGAGCTAATATTAAAAACATTCGAAGTTTTTAAGCTCATGCACAATGACTTACAGTTAAATGTCAGACTGTAACTCGAACTTAAAATAAAGGAAAGATTATCTTTTATGATAACTTATCCTCTTAACGAGAAATTCACCTTTCTCGGTCATGAGCTTGTATTAAAACATTCGAAGTTTTAAGCTCAGAAAGGAAAGTGTATCTTTTAAATAAGAGAACTTTTCCTCATAACGAGAAATTAACCTTTCTCGGTCATGAGCTTTCCGTTAAAACAGTCAAAGTTTTCAAGCTCATGAAAACGACTTCTAAGTAAATGTCAGCTTAGGACTCGTCCTTCAGATAAAAGGAAAGTTTATCGCCGATGATAACTTATCCTTACAACGAGAATTTTACAACTTCTCGGACTTGAGCTTTCCTAAGATATTCCAAATCTTAAGCTCAAGTAATTGGTTTTCAAAACTTTGAACACAATTTTTCAAGAATTTCTCAAAAGGTTTTTATAAATCTTTCAAAATTGTGTGTTCAAAAATGTTTTGATAAAAAGAGCATGTCTTCTGGAATCGATAATATTTACGATACTAGAAATGTCATTCAATAATGACACGGGGTTGTAAATAAAGTTCGAGCAGAAGTTCAAACTTTTAAAACATGCTCAAAATGGTTTGCTATTATTTCCGATAGTAACCCGCTTTTCACTTTGAAGTCAAGCATTTCACCGAAAAGCTTTGACTTCAAAATCCGAAGTTTTCAACTCCACAATCCAAAGTTCGTTGCAATTGATATCTACATACTCGACGATGCGACTACTCAAACGGTGACTACAGCTCTTTCAATAGAACACGGGTCAACAATTGAGGGGGAGCAATTGTCCAGCATTCAAAATCCTTGATGCCGAGAGTGCCAAGTTCACATATTGGTGTCAAGACAACGATATCAATCATACACATGGAGTCAAGAGATAACTTCAGACGTGACGAGGTGACCAACATTCGTGAACAAGAACCATGTGAATCTTTCATATGATGTTCTCCATCATTCAAGTCCAACCTCGTAAATTGCTAATCTTGTGAATACATTATCATATATGATCTTTGCACGTGATAAATACCTTACACTTGTGTTTAAAAGGTATTTAATTTACGTTTCAAGTACACCCTCATTAATTTGAGGGGGAGCTTGTTAAAATCATGAAGATAACTAGATTTGCATCTTTCTTCCCAAATTTTCTTAAAATGCTATTAAATCAATTGATATTAAAAACATCGATTGGGTTAATATTTTTAATATGGGGAGAAAATGTGATTTAATATTGAGATCAATAATGGTTTGACTTAATGTGCTGGCTCATCCCGACATGTGCGAAATGTTTTCAAATATCGTGGCATATGTTAAGGGGGAGCAAAATGGATTTGGATATAAAAATGGATTTCATGGTGATTTATACTTACCCGCAACCCATTTATTTCACGACGATGAAGATTGTGGTGACATAAGGATGGTAGGATAGGTTAAAGTCCAATGATTTCTCTAGAACTGGAGGAATCTTCCCAAGGACATTCCATAGCTAGAAATAGTAGTCCTTAGGAAAGATGGAGAAAGATTGTGAACGTAGCTGAATGCCGACCAAGTACTTAAGTTAGCACTGGAACAATCACAACAAGGTGCTAGTTATGACGTATTGGTAAGCATTGAAGGGGTTGAAGAATGAAAAAGAATTGTAAAGATAAAGGGTGTAAAGAAAGTAGCCCTCCTTACAACTTAGGCAGAAACCGGGTCAGTTCATATGCTATTGAGATCATTTTTAATGATTCTTGATATTGAAAAAAGACATCATGGACTCAGTGATGCAATGCACAACCCTTCCCAGCTAACTCAAATATCTCTCAAAAGGTATTTGTTTTAATCACACGGAGATCAACACATTATCTATTGGTTTATTCACTCCGAATAAATTGGTATTGAAAAGGTGGCACTCCTCTCCAGCCTCCGATCACTAAAATCCAAAATGCACGATCGAGTCTAGAGCCATTTGAGATCATCAAATATCTCATTAGGACACATTTTCATTATTCCTTGCTTGTTCACACAATGTGAAAAGTAAGAAAGATATTAAGAGTCCTACGCAAAATCTTCATGATCTTGCTTGAACATCCGAGTAATTCGAAAGTATTTACAATGAAGATGGAAATCCTTCTTGAGTGAACATCAAAAAGCTCATGGTAGGTAACTTGTGCGATTCTTTATGAATCAAACTTGTGATAACTGGAAAGCAACAGTGGTCTAAACTCTTAAATGAATTTAAACACGTTCCAGGCCTCTACGCAATATCTTAGTGATCTTGCCAGAACATTCAGAGTAATACTATTAAGTATTTACAGTGACGAATGGAAATCCTTCTAGTGTTAACATCAAACAGCACTTGGTAGGTAACTTGCAAGATTCTATACGAATCAAGCTCGTGACAACTGGAAAGCAACGATGGTGCGGTCCTTAATTGAACTTCACTTGTTCCAGGAACATGAATTGACGGCTTCAAATCATGCGGATAATATTATCCAAATGATTCACTCTTTACGTTCACAGTCAGTTTTGGATGGTCGAGTAAAGAGAACGGGTTTACCCGCGAATTCTTGTCAAGGAGGTTCTTAATTGAAACTACCTGCCACAAGTACGATATTTAATATCGTCCAACGGTCTTCATCGGTCGGAGGTAAAATGCTACCGAATTAGAATGAAATGTTCAAGGCCATTTCATCCGTGTATATGGTTTGTTGCTAACTGTCTTATGCAGCGTAACAAGAAGGTAGCATTGCGGTGTATAATCCAGAAGAAGTCGTCACCACATGCTTGTACTACATACACTTAGTACTTCAACAAATTCAAGAAAGTCTGAAGGTCAAGTCTTCCGCTGTATAAAACTCTGAAGCTTTCAAGAATTTAAAGGTATAAGTATGTGGAACATGAAGTCACGAAGAGGCGAATTTCACAAGTGATGAATGCACAAGGTCAAGGCAAGGAAACATGCTCAAGACTAAAGTCAAAGATCACATCAAGCATATTCACAAGAACAAGATCGAAGACTCAAGCATAGATGCTAGGTTTAAGATTTTGTAAAATGGTGTGACCTCCCTTAGGGGGAGATTGTTGGAAATATGTTTTCCCAAAGAAAGTCTCGGTCACATCATTATTAGCATAGATCACGAGCTATAGAATATTTAGAACTTTGTAACTTGGAGCGACCTCCCTTAGGGGGAGATTGTTGGAAATACGTTTTACGTATTTATGAAGGATCGGTCGCTCCAACGATATATTAATGTATTAGGCTCGTGATCCAAGTATAGCCCATATAGCCCACATGTAGGGTGGGCTATATATACCCCTCCTAGCATGTTAGGAGGGGTGGTTCTTTCATTCATAAAAATTTCATTTTTATAAAATCTATTTTCTCTCTCTACTTTTCTTTTCTCTCCTTTCTCTCTCTATACCATCATCTCCTTCTTCCCCATCTCCTCCATCAAATCAGTAGATCCAATCCATAGTTTACCAAATCCTAAGATTTCGTAGACCTTCAATATGTACGTTTTAGTGCATTTATTTGTTAAAACAAGAGAAGTCTTGTTTTTATGAAGCTATCATCTCTACAGCCATGCTATCTACAATTGGTATCTAGATACTCGACGATGCGACTACTCAAACGACGACTACAGATCTTTCAATAGAACACGGGTCAACAATTGAGGGGGAGCAATAGTCAAGCATTCAGAATCTTCGATGCCGAACGTGCCAAGTTCACAAGTTGGTGTCAAGACAACAATACCAATCGTACATGTGGTGTCAAGAGATGACTTCAGACGTGACGAGGCGACCAACATATGCTGACAAGAACCATTTGATCTTATCATATGATGTTCTCATCTATCAGGTCCAACCTTGTCAATTCTTTTCTAATATGGTGAATATGTGATCATGTTACAAATCGGTATCATATCTCATGTGTTTGATATCATAAAGATAAAATGGACTTGCATTTTTCTTCCTAAAACCTTTGTTAAAATTTCATTAAATCAATTGATATTAAAAACATCGATTGGGTTAATATTTTTAATATGGGGGAGAAAATGTGATTTAATATGGGATATTATCACAAATGGTTTGACTTAATGTGCTGGCTCATCCCGACATATGCGAAATGTTTTCGAATATCGTGGCATATGTTAAGGGGGGAGCAAAACGGATTTGCATATCAAAATGGATTTTCATGGTGACATATACTTACCCAAAACCCATTTATTTCACGACGATGAAGATTGTGGTGACATAAGGATGGTAGGATAGGTTAAGTCCTATGATTCTTCCAAAACCGGAGGAATCTTCCCAAGGACATTCCATAGTTAGAAATAGTCGTCCTTAGGAAAGTTGGAGAAAGATTGTGAACGTAGCTGAATGCCGACCAAGTACTTAAGTTAGCACTGGAACAATCACAACAAGGTGCTAGTTATGACGTATTGGTAAGCATTGAAGGGGTCGAAGAATGAAAAAGAGTTGTAAAGATAAAGGGTGTAAAGAAAGAAGCCCTCCTTACAACTTTAGGCAGAAACCGGGTCAACACATATGCTATTGAGATCATTTTAATGATGCTCGATATTGAAGATAGACATCATGGACCCAGTGATGCAATGCACAACCCATCCCAGCTAACTCAGATATCTCTTAAAAGATATTGTTTTTAATCACACGGAGACAACGCATTATCTATTGATTTATTCACTCCGAATAAATTGGTATTGAAAAGGTGGCACTCCTCTCCAGCCTCCGATCACTTAAATCCAAAGTGCTTGATCGAGTCTAGAGCCATTTGAGATCATCAAATATCTCATTAGGACACATTTCCATAATTCCTTGCTTCTTCACACACTATGAAAAGTAAGAAAGATCTTAAGAGTCCTACGCAAAATCTTCATGATCTTGCCTGAACATCCGAGTAATACGAAAGTATTTACAATGAAGATACAAATCCTTCTTGAGCGAATATCAAAACGCTCATGGTAGGTGACTTGTGCGATTCTTTATGAATCAAGCTTGTGATAACTGGAAAGCAACAGTGGTTTAATTCTTAACTGAATTTAAACACGTTCCAGGCCTCTACGCAATATCTTAGTGATCTTGCCAGAACACTCAGAGTGATACCTCAGTGTTCACAGTGATGAGTGGAAATCCTTCTAGTGTTAACCTCAAACAGCACTTGGTAGGTAACTTGCAAGATTCTATATGAATCAAGCTCGTGACAACTGGAGAGCAACGATGGTGCGATTCTTTAATGAATCAAACTTGTTCCAGGAATCAGAATTGACGGCTTCAATCATGTAGATAATTTTATCCAAATGATTCACTCTTTACGTTCGCAGTCAGCTTTGGACGGTCGAGTAAAGAGAACGGATTTACCCGCGAAATCTTGTCAAGGAGATTTTTAATTAAATCTACTTGTCACAAGTACGATATTTTATATCGTCCAACGGTCTTCACCGACAGGAGGTAAAATGCTACCGAATTAAAATGAAATGTTCAAATCCATTTCGTTCGTGTCTACTTATGTTGTGGCATTTGAAGACGGTGGCGTTGCGGGATCCAAGAAGAAGTCGTCCCCGCATGCTTATATCTTATGCACTTAATACCTCATCTAATTCAAGAAATCCTAAAAGTTAAGTCTTCCGCTGTATCGAACTCTGAAGCTTTCAAGAATTACGAAGGTAAAAGTATGTGGGACATGGTGTCACGAAGAGGCGAAGATCACAAGTGAAGGATGCACAAGATCAAGGCAAGAGATCAATGCTAAAGATTGATATCAAAGATCACATCAGCATGTTCACCAGAAAAGGAAAAGAAAAAGAAAGACGAAGACTACGAGCTCAAGACAAGCATAGTATGCTAGGTTTATCTTATTATTGTAACTTAGGTAATGCCCTTGTTTGGAGTGACCTCCCTTAGGGGGAGATTGTTGGAAATACGTTTTACGTATTAAGAAGGATCGGTCACTCCAACAATAGTCCATGTAATAGCTCGTAGTTTAGTTACTTATCTTTATTTAACAAACAAACCAAAGCCTAGCCTACAACATGTGCTAGGCCGGCCCAAATGTAAGCCCAATCCCATGTCAAGGGCTTGGGTATATAAACCCTCTCCTTTGATGGAGATGGTAGAGTGGTTATTCATTTTTCACATAGTAAACATAAGTTTCTCTCTCTTATTCGAGGGCACTACAGTGGGAGTAGACATATTTAAACGGCACTTGGTTCCTACAGTAGTGTCGGTGTTCCTAGGGAAAGGACACACTTGTGTTTCGGTAGCCTTGGTACTCCTAGTTAAAGGGCACGCTTTCTTCGCTTTAGTGGGAGTGATCCTAGTCAAAGGGCACGTATTTCCTACTATAATGAAAGTTCTACCAGTGGGGCGCCATAACCAACCAACTTGGGTTAACACTTTCCCAGTCGGTTTCCATTCTAATCCATTTTTCCGGGCATAAATCTCATTCACATGGTCAATAAGGCAAGAATCATGACGACTAGAAAACATACATTCATTGCAATTCCAACATTTCAAACTAGAATTCACACTAGGCTTAGAACGCTGCACAACCGTAGAGCCTTTAGGTTTAGCTACATGATTCTTTTTATTCAAAACAGAAATAACATTCCTAGGATGGGCTTCTACTTTCTTCTTCACTTGACTACTAGATGGGGGCAAGATCCTATCTTTCTTCTGGTTTCTTTTAAGCTTAGATCTTTGAGTCTTAGTAGTGGTGCTTACTCCTGTAGAAGGCAACACGGGAATATTAGAAGCTGGTTTTGATTCCGCCTTATCTTTACTGACCAAAGTTTGAGATGGTTTCGTCCTAGGGCCCTTATTAAATGGTGTGACGGCTATAAGGTTCCTTTTGATTGCACTAGAGGACGATGCTGAGATAGTGGCTGCATTATCCACAACATTCTTACCTTTTAGAGTACGAAGTGTTTCCTTTAACTCAGCCAAGACCAGATTTTTATCACAACTTTGTTCCCTCAAATCAGATATTTCCACCGACTTTCGATTCAGTTGTTCAATAAAGGATTGATTCTGTGTAGTGGTATTAGCACATGCGGACTTTACTGAATCGGAGAGTCGTGTATCTTTCTGTTTTAAGTTATCAACTTTGGACAAAATCTTGGAAACTCGATTATCTAGATCAAGTTTAAAATTCTCAGCGGCCTCAAGTACGTTCAACAGTTAAGCTCCTTAGATTTCTCTATTTCTATCGGCAAAGATTTAGCAACTTTGTCACTTGGCTGACGCTGTTTTGATTGTAAATTCAATCGAAAATTATTTTCAAAGTTTGCATCATCGATATTAACACCTTCGAATGAAGTTTCAAAGATTTCTTGAATAAACTGTTGCTTGCATTCAAGCGAAATACAATGTGTTTGAATCTCATCAAAACGTTTTGAAAGCGAAGAATATGAATCTTGAAGCTTTAAAAATTCAGCGTCAAATTCGTGACAAGTACTATCTACCACATTATCCACAGATTCAACATTATGCACAATAGAATCATTATCAACACTTTTATTCACACAGACGGAAACTATATCATGAGACATCACTTGCTTCAGAAGCTGATCATTTTGGCGTGAAACCCGTTCTATTTCAAGTAAACTGTTTTCATAAGAATCATCCATTTCATTGAAAACAGGTCTAACTTCTTCTATTTATAAAAGAAAATCTTGATCAAGATTACTAAGACAAGCCTTAACATTCTTTACAAACGGAACAATTTCGTCTCGAAACGCAGCTCTAGTGTGCTCAAAGTTCCATTCACCTTCCGTTATGGCCGAAGCTGTCGTACGTTCCAAAATGACCTTGTCAAAATCGGCTAAGTGTTGGTGTACCGCATTTAAGTTAACGGACGCCTTACTTACCGGTGGAATTAACTTCGTTAAATCCGTTTTGACAAGTGTAGGAGACGTACTAGGAGGGTTTTCATTTGACAAACTTTGGGGCACAAGAACTGTCAATTCAGCTAATTCCTTTTGTAAGCGAATGCACGTCTTTTTAGACAATTGATCTTTGTTATATTGATCATAATCAATTGTATGGAATTTTGAAAGCATTTTAGAATGAGTTTCATCCTCAAGTGACTGTGTCTCCTCAGAACAACGAACAAAAGGTGCTTCTTTCGATTTGCCAACTATGGTCATATCATAAAGACCGAGAATATATTCCTGAGCTTGTTTTGCATAACTGGGATTAGGTGGTAAACCTTGAAGACGCGTAAGTTCGAGTTCTTTAAATGATTTAGTTAAAAGATGAACCTTTTCTGTGGAAGCGTATTGTTTTAAAAGCTGTTGTTCTTTGAATTTAAGAAGTTTGGTAGCATTAATTTCCGATTCAAACTTTTTAGACTCGAGAGTTTCGAAATCCATTTTGAGTTTCTGAAAATCATTGACAACCGACTCTTTTGCTTGTAATTTATTAGAAATATTAGCTTTTAATGATTCTATTTCTTTCAAGTGTTCAATCTTTTCAAAACAAAATTGGTCAAATTCAGAACATGTTATTTTCTCTGCTTGAGGGACCATTTCAAAAGTTTTGACCTTTTCTTTATGCAACGCAAGCTCAGCAGTTAGGGTGGAATTGGTATCTACGGATTGTCTGAGGGCCATATGCATTTTATCAATAATATGTTTAGGCACCATGACCAAATCATGTTGAGCATAAGATTCCATACTCGTCGTAGCATTTGGTTGAGGTTCACTCAAATGTGTAGGATTGGGTAACACATCATTTGAGTTACTAGTTCCCGAATGATGTTCGAGGTTGTCATTTTCATGCCCAACTTGATGTTGGTTATCATCAATATTATTAGATGTGGTTGGTACCTCACTGACGACATCAAAACCGTAGTGAGAGAGATTAGCAACGAGAGTAGCTTGGGCAGAGTGAATGTCATCACAATCCGAATCATATGCGTCAAGATCATCTGCTTGATAAGCTGCATTAGAAGTAGAAACGACTGCAATGCCTTCAGTATCTGTTGCCCCTGGGTCTGCAAGAAATGCTAACTCCTCTGAATCCAAAATCTTCCCCTTAGACTGAGCATCAACAAAATACATCTTCTCACGAAACCATGCATCATCCCTCCTCCTTTTCGGCTGAGTGCATTCCCTAGCCATATGACCTTGTCCTCGGCAATTGTAGCAAGTCACAACCTTTTTAGGACCAATAGGACTTCCATTTCCACTAGCTTGAGAATTCACAGCTTGATTGTTCCCAGTCCTTGTAGGAGGTCCATATGAATTTTGCCTTCCCTGAATAGGTTGCACCGTTACTTGACCATCTTGAACAGTGGCTTGTTGTCAAGGATTTGATGAGGTGCGGAGCTGATTGTTTGTTAGTGGAAATCCCCTAGTTGCAACAAGTTTTGACAAGTAGGCAGTGAGATGGTTTAGAACATCAGCTGCCGTATCATTTGAAGTAAAGACCGGTGCTTGGATTGGTGTAAGTTCATTAGAGTAGAAGACTTGTGCTGGTTGTGCTTCAATAGGAAAGTATCCTTGCTGAGGGGTATAGCCCATTGGAGAAGTGTTGGCTTGTGATGGTGATGTCTGATATGGTGGTTGCTGCGGAAAAGATTGTTGATGAACACCTTGTTGAAATGCTTGTTGTGGCATCATTGGTGGTTGATAAGATGATTGCTGATAGGTGTGTGGTGGTGGTTGCTGCAAGTATGATGGTTGTTGATAAGTATAAGCCATGTTTTGTTGAGAAGCATACATTGCAAGTGGATCATGAACTTGAGGTGTAGACAACCGAGCCTCGATCACATGGCATTCGTGTTGTTGAAGAAAAGCTTGAAGTTGATCCACATTGGTGTTATGCAAGTCCTTAGCCAATTTAACATCCGTCACGTATTTTTTCCATTCTGAAGGAAGAGTGTTCAAATACTTGGTGTTCAATTGAAAGGTAGGAATTGTCATGCCATAGATATTGAGCTCATTCAACAATAGGGTAAATCTCAGATAGTAATCATTGAGAGTCTCCCCTGACACATAGGCAAACTTATCAAAAGTATCATAAAGCTTACACTCTCGTTCTTGTTCAGTTAACGAGGTGCCTTGCATGAGAACACGAATTCTATCCCAAAACTCTTTGGCAACTTTATGTTTGCTGACGAGTTTGTAGACATCTGGAGGAAGGGCTTGGAGAATGATGTTTGTAGCATACTTATCACATTTGTCTTGAATCTTCATATCTCCAGTCAATTCACCCGTTGTGCGAGGACGAGTAGTTGTACCTTCCGTCACTGTACCATAATCTAATGGTCCATTGAGCACCGATGCCCAAATGAGATGTCCATTCTCCTTGTTCAACATATAAAGTTCCATTCGGGAAGCCCATTCCTCATACATAGTCTTCACCAACATTGGTGGACGATTATCCGTACCCGAGAGGATGGACTTATCCGTAAGAGATGTGTACTCCATTTCAATAAGTTAAGATTTACAAACGTTGATCGATCAATGAAAGAAAGTAAATGTGTTTGTTGTTGTGAGTTGAAGTCGAGAAATAATGTTAAAATCCCCTAAAATATGTTCTCAATAAACCAAAAATTCCAAGTCAAAATTACACATATGGAATAATTTTTGATTATCGGAATGTTGATCGGAATAGTGATCGGAATATCAGTCGGAAAGCTGTCGGAATAAACCCTATCAGAATAACCTTGATCGGAATGTCCCTAATTGGAATAAACCAAAACGAAATGTCCCTTTTTGGAATGTGCCAAATCGGAATGTTCCTTTTCGGAATGTGCCAAATCGGAATGCCTAATCGGAATACCTAATCGGAATGTACCAAAATCGGAATCCCTAAACCCTATTCCGATTACACTGATCGGAATGTCCTATAAACCCTTTTCCGATGACTTGATCGGAATAAATCCCACTTTTCTCGGACAAAACTCAACCAATTCGTGATTTTAAGCCAAAAAATGATCAAAACACCCAAAATTTTTGTGTTTTTAGCCAAAGTAACTATACCAAATCCCTACCACAACTATGTAGAAGATTCGTATCAAGAAAAAACCATCAAAAACACAAAAAAAAAATTGGTTCGTGTAAAAATGGATCAAAATAGGCGTATGAATCAAGAACACAAACACATGAACAATACAATCATCCCATGGATCTTGATACCATTTGTAGGATATGTAAATCTTGCTAATTTTCTAGAGAGAGAAAGAGATAGAGAGATGATGGATTACACACAATTCTAGAGAGAGAAACTTATGTTTACTATGTGAAAAAAGAATAACCACTCTACCCTCTCCATCAAAGGAGAGGGTTTATATACCCAAGCCCTTGACATGCTCTTGGGCTTACATTTGGGCCGGCCTACACATGTTGTAGGCTAGGCTTTGGTTTGTTTGTTAAATAAAGATAAGTAACTAAACTACGAGCTATTACATGGACTATTGTTGGAGTGACCGATTCTTCTTAATACGTAAAACGTATTTCCAACAAACACCCCTCCTTGGAAGCCTTGGAGGGGTATATATGGTCACACACCACACTTAACTATACATTGTTTTCTAGTCTAGTCTAAGCGTGTGTGACTATGATAACTAATGAGAATTCTTAAATGTCGTCACATAAAGTGAATTTTCAACAATAACTTTTGAAGATTAAATGATGTACACTAAAAACATATATGTAATTAACATTTTGAACAAAACAATATTAATGTCCAAACAATTTATGCATAAGAAACATCAATGTTAAAAAAAAAGTAAAAAACATATATGCATTTTATTTTTCTTAGAACATCAATGTTGGAAAAAAATAAAAAAAAAATAAATTCCAAAAATTAAGAAATTTAAAAATTGTTTTTTAATTAAAAATATTCAAAAACAATTTTAAAATATCTTTTACTAATATACCCTTTTGAATTAAAGAAAAAGATTTAATGATACTAATTTGTTATTGGTCTAAAATAATTCTGCAGAGTTCTACACCTAAAGTGGGTTCTGCATATAACTCGCCCCTACACACACACACACACACACACACACACATAGATATATATATATATATATATATATATATATATATATATATATATATATATATATATATATATATATATATCAAATCAAATCAAATCAAATCAAAAACCGTTATATAGGAAGAATGGTGAAACAATGCCTTAAATACAAAATTCTATAAAAATGACACATGTAATTCATTAATTGGTTTCTATAAAATGCTATAAAAAGAAAATAGGAATTACAAATGATGCCTTAAATACAAAATTCTATAAAAATATATAAGGAAAGATGGTGAAACAATGCCTTAAATAAAAAAATTTATAAAAATGACACATGTAATTCATTAAAGGGTTTCCATAAAATGCTTAAAAAAGAAAATATGAATATATATATATATATATATATATATATATATATATATATATATATATATATATATATATATATATATATATATATATATATATATATATATATATATATATATATATATATATATATACACTAGTGGCAAAACCCGTCCGATGGACGGGTATGACTTTTAATTGTCGTTTATCTTGTTTTTATTAAGTAAAACTAATGTTGATCAAATTTAGTTAAAAATAAATAAATGAGTCTCTTTCTCAACATTGATATTAGCGATTAACCTTCCATATGTAGGTATATTTTTATTTTATATATGTTTTGTCCTTTATCAACTATGATATTAATCGATTTATCTATTTTATTTTAAAACTATTATGTAAATAAGGACATTTTGTTATACTTATTTGGTTTTTGTTTTTAAATAAAATGGTAGATAATCAAATTTTTTTGTAACTATTGGTATGTACGGAAAAAAATATTAAACGTGTTTAGATTATAAAATATAGTTAAACAAAACTTGTAATGGGACATTCATGTATATTATCAATACTTGAATAAGAAATAGATAATTACTACTAACTCATGTGTCATTGTACGACTCAATCCACTAACGACTAACATTTGTCGTTCAAAAAAAAGAATTAATGTAATGGTTACGTGACAAAAGAGAAACACAGGTACATAAAAATCGTCTGTTCTTTAAGAATATGTTGTGAAAAGAAGTTAAAAAAACGCTAACCTCGTCACAGTAAAAAAAAATCCAACCTTTTTTCATCAAGTTCTTCATCTATGAAGAAAAAGTATATGCAAAAGATTAATATAATCATAATAAAAATGTAAAAAATGTAAGGAAGCGCATTAACAGAACATTTATAAAGAGTGAAACATCAACAAAATCCTTATTTGGAGGTTATATCAATATATTAGAACTGAAGCTGTAACAAACGTGCTTACTTTCAATATCAACAAAAAGGCTGATTCTATGTATTTATATATATAATTCTATATCTATCTATCTATGTACTTCTATACTTCTATATATTATTATATAAAGAGGTTATCTCCAATTTTAAGTCCGATCTTAATCTCGAACCTAAAATTTACAAACCTAACTCCAAACCAAAAATTAAGATAAAAGTTAAATTTAAACCTCTAGATCATATTTTGTTAAATTGATCTCATCCATCAATATTTTTTTATAACAAACTTTTGTAACAAATTTGGTAACAAACAATTCCAAAAACTTTTATCTTTAAATTGAAATATCCTTTTATTTATTATTTTTTTATAATCTAATTTCGTCATATTTTCTAAAATTTCATACTTTTTAATTCATCATCCATTGATATATTCTTATTAAATTTTAGTTTTTTTATTTTAAGTGAGTTTATTTAAGTTAATTTAATTTTTTTACAACTTTAACATTAATTTGAATCTTGTAAAAATTGTAAAATTTGTTCGTTAAAAAATAGTCATCGCGTACCCGCCACTGCATTACACGAGTACGATGCTAGTCTTTAATAAAAAAAAGTCGTCTATTGGTTGCAAGTTGTCGGCCCTTGCGAACAGCTTGATGCACTATCTCTCTGGACATGACACAATGTCTTTCTGTAAAAATAAACATCTCATATTAAATTTTCTAACTTGCATAGAATTATCTTAAGATTACCTACACGTGGTACCTTGTTTGATGAGAAATAAATTGTCTCGGGTCATCTTAGAAACAAGGTTGTAGGGTCAGAGTCTAGGGTGTTTAGTCTTTCATAGTTTAGGTTTTAGTGGCTGGTATCGAGTAACTAACATTGGAGTATCTTTATGCATCTCAATTTTGGCAAAAAACATGCTTTGAAACTATAGTTGGAAGAATTAAAGTGCTCTTTATAAATGTGACTTTTGGTTTGAACGTTAAGAGCCTGGATCTTACCTGTCAAACTGTGGCTAGTGGTTTGCAAGGTAGAGTGTACTTTTCACATTGCTTGCCTAATCCAGATTGAGGGCAGGCTCCATAATGACACTTATGTGGTTGGACAAAGATAAACATGTATTATTTAGATAGGGTAAAAATTAAAGCATAGAATATTACTTCTAGCTAAAATTCAGAATGTACGTTTACTAACTACTAACTTGTGTTATCTTATCACCATTTGATAGAATTTGTTAGGCTTCTTGACCGACTTTCGCAAAGTCAAGATCAGATTCCCGTTTAACAACAGTTTCACTGGAAAAAAACCTCTTGTGCTTCTTTATGAGCTGCAAATTCCTCGCCTAGCTCAGGGTCATTTGCATTGACTTGTTCATATTTGAGATCAAGCTCTTGGTTTAACAGTAGTTTCATCAATCAAATACACCTTTGCTTCTTCGATAGCTGAAAACTCATGCCAGAGTCTAGCTCATTAGCATTCACGAGCAGCAGATAATCCTTGATGGCAATAATCAGATAACAATCAATATCTATCCATAAAATTCAGTTAGACATAAAAAAATTTGTAGTTTACTAAACATAGGTAAAGACATCTAAACAATCTAAACCTACCTGTATTTTTGGAGATACTAACTTCTGCGCAGTCTGCAGTCCTTTTGTAACAGTATAGTTATCCGGACTTTCTGACCCTTACAGTTAAAGACCCTGAAGAATCAAGATTTTAAATATGAACAAATTTTTGGTTTTTTAATTTGACAATGATAGGATTCAATTAACACTATTAGAAGAATATATATATAGATAGCAGCTTTCAATACCTCTATTTTCGAAGATGTTCACATTGAGTTAGAAAATCCATAGTTTTTAGTTACATACCTAACGTGGTACTTTCCTTCAAAAATCGTCCGCTAAGACGATTTCTTCTAACTTCTAACTTCTTTTTCTTTTGGAAAGTTCTATATGGTTTAATTGTGGTAGAGATCTCTTCGCTATAAAAGAATAGTCATCCGTTCATTCTTTCCATACAAGGTTACAATGCTTCCCATTGTGTCCCTGTCACATAGATATATACATGATTAATCATAACACTTATTTCTCCAAAGATTCTTAAAATTCGATGGATTTTTGTTATGTGTAGTTTTTATTATTATTAAACTACTTAACTTTTTTTTTATTTCTGCATTCACAAAAAAACATGAATATTACCTCAATTAGTGCAGCCTTCTCATCATTCTCTTGTTCCACGTCGATATCCTACATGAATCTTAAATATGCTCAAAGAATAACATTGCAAGAATTTATTAAAGTTAGCACGAACTCGCCAGTTATATGGGCTATGGGGCTGTTTGGATTAGTTGGAGGAAAAAGTTCAAGCGACTACTACAAATTACAGCTCCAAGAATCTTCTAACAGGTGATACTTAGTATGCAACTTCTTAAGCATATGCACGTAGAGTAAAGTAGTAAAGTATATGGGAATGCGACATAATAAATATTAGTATGAACTTACAATTAAAGCTCCAACAGATTCATCCAGTAGCTAATATAAATAGCAAAGTAGTACAGCTATTAGCCCAACCAGATTGGTGACAATGTTAAAAAAGTGGTCCTGGGCATATGCTATGACAATCTCATTGGTGAATGCTTTCTACATAATTGGGGAACAGTAGATTTGGACACTTCTTCCCCTACTTCAATATGAAATGAACCCTGCACTTGGTAGAAGAACATTATGGGTTCTTGCCGCCGGCGTGTCTGATTAATGTGGTGTCAAGCTAAATGCTATTCGATGCTGATAAAGATATATTGTTTAAACTTACTTTCTTTAAACTTCTAACATTGTAATCTCTTTTTATGGGTCACCATATTGGTAATATACAAAATGGCCACTCAACTCTTACTTTTATTCTGTTTTAGTCATTGTCATTTTCATTGTCGTGATGGTTTTAATGTTGTGTGACCTATTGGGATGTTCTTACGTAGCATCACTCGTGTTTCTGTTTCACATGATGCTCAAAACATAAGCAACCTTTTAATTATTAAAAGAAAAACAATAAAAATTGCATAGGAGTGAATTATAAAAGTAACAATATGAGTGTATGGTCCATTACTCTATTTAGAACTGAATTACAAAGTGAAACAATAAGAATTACATAGGAGTGGAAAAGAGAGCCTTACTTACAAATGGTTGTAGATGTTCATAGTGTAGCTCAAGTCGCTGGCATTTACGTTCGTAAGACTGTTAAATACATATAGATACGGTTTGATATACTGAGCACTTAACCACTGTATCAAATTCACAAAACATACAATATGAGTGACTCCACAAGCAACCAAGAACATCCCTCTTGTATAAATATGTGAAACACTACAATCTACAGGAATTATATATATTTATTCTATACATACACAAAGTCAGGTCTAAGTGCCACATACATAGCAAGTATAGAGCCAACTACAACAAAGAGATGGGTTGAAATGGTGCAGCAGAATTTAACCTATATGCCCTTTTCTACTACACAATGGTGCTACTGGGAGCTAAAAACATATTTGCAAGGGATATTGCTTACTTATTCTACATCAAGTGTGTCGTGTTCAACTTCCCTGTCTTTCCTAAATTCCCCCTTCATTAGTCTCCTGGTCGGTCATTCTTTTCTAAGAAGCTTGTAGTAAGTACCTGTAATGACTATTCAGATGACATTCAGGGCAGGTCGATAATAACACTTATGTGGTTGGACAAAGATAATATGTATCATTAGATAGCCTAAAAATTAAAGCATAGCAAATTACTTCTAGCTAATAATAAGAATGCACGCTTATCAACTACTGACTCGTGTGTTATCTTATTACCATTTGATAGAAAATGCTGGGCTTCTTTATTGACTATCATTAGGGTCGTACCGCTGCGTTTCAAAGGATACGCGCGACGCGTTAATGATATTAGGATTTCGAGAAAATAATAAAAACAAACATGTACACACACAAAATCTAAAAAGTAATATACCTCCAAAACAAATAAACACATTCTCTATCAGCACGGTTCTGAGAGGAAGATGGATCTCTGGATTTTGAGAAAAAAAGAGACGTGAATGATATTAGGGTTCTAGGGAAAAGACTATATTATGAATAAACATGTAGGTGATTATCAACATTTAGCAAGATATATGTTTTCCTAACCTCCCAACAAAACTGCTTAAAGGCAATTCAATAATGAACTACACTCTGGCCTTATAAGTGCTTATTTATGAGTAGAAGATGAACAAATAACCAACACGTAAATATGCAGATAAATGTCAAACGACAATAATGTATTTTTGGCATCTAGGCACCAAAATATGAGTTTAAAATCATACCCTTTTCTGGCAATAAACTCTGTAATTTGCCCACTGGCTATGGCACCAAGCATATTGCATCGACATTCGATAAAGAACCAAACGTCAAACACTGAAACAGAAACACATCAAAGTAGTTCCACATTGTCATGGAACATTAAATAATCAGAATTAGCCAAACGATCAAATAATTGATCATTTGACTACTTAACAATTTCAAATCCTTGAAGCCAGTATTTGGTTACTGTACTTTGTAACTTGACTTAATGTTCAATAATGTAGCAGCTAATATATTTGGATCAGAAAAGAGTGAAGGTATTTAAACACTACTTATAATAAATAAAAAAGATATACACTTGCCATCTTGATCATCAGCTTTTATTAGTGAATCCTCAATTGGATTGCACAACATTAGGTCTAATAGGTTTAACATATTTTCGCTCTCATGACTGCTATACTGTCATGACCTGTGTGCGTGTGTATAATATTACAGGTAAATATTTAACATATATTCTTTCGCTCTCATACCATCAATATTTACCAGGGTTTTTGTGTGTGTAATTAATTGCTCGATCAAGGGCTGCTAGTCTCAAAAACCTATAATGTAGAACATAAACGGTGATTACTCTCCTCACACAAACTATAGTTGCTTACGAACATATTAGGCAATCTTTATAAACAAATCAAAAGTAAATGGCCATTGTATCCAGGAAGGTCACAAAACATTGTATAATCGATGAGTTATGTCGAAGGATTATAAATCAAGTTTCATATACATGTTAACGAATTATTGCTCAATATCCTATGTTCCTATCTATAATTTTCACATCTAGATAGGATGAAAAAATGTACCTCTACAATGCTCGGGATAAGTTTGAATCTTGAATCACGAAACGCATCATTGTCATCAATGCATTTGTCGCGTGCTTTTATGAAAAGTCTCAGCAACTCATTGTGTTCGTCAATTACGTGAATCAAGTGCGCAACAATTTCTTTGTCAAGACTTCCTAAATCAACTCTCTAAAAATTATGCATTCGGTTGTTAACTTCATTCTCTGTATCATATATGTAGAGCTGTAAGAATCGAGGTTTTTTACCTTCAGGGCAAAGAGAACCAATCCGGTGGTATATTTGGCCTGAAATTTTAAAAACAAAAGGAACTATGCCTGTTTCGATTCAATGATCAATCTCAGCACCCAGTGAAGTCATTTCAAACATCTGATGGTATGCGTCGATGTTGTCCATAAAGTGTTTGTTGATATTCTGGCCTCCGAGTATAAACCATAGCTTTAAGCCTTTCTCCATGCCTAAACAAATAGCCACAATGAAAATATCTTTGGACACAGTCTCCTAAATGAATGTACGACTGCAACTCTGCCACAAAAAAGAATACCGAAAAGATGTAAGAAAAAAACTAATAATTTGGTGCATCAATTTATTTAGACAAATTGTTACCTCCGTTTGTTGCATAACTCGTTTCTGGAATGTCCCTTCTCGTACATTGGAAAGAAACAAATATTCTAGCAACTGATTTTTTGTTGTTGTTACGTGTGATATTCCTAGAGACACGTGCATCAGGAGTACAACGTTGGATATTATTGGCTACCACGGTCGAGATTCCCTGAGCAGTCGGTAACACTCCCGACACTCGTGAGAGAAAAATAAAAATTAACCCTTCCGATGGTATCAACAAATTAGCAAGTTGTATGAATCAGCGGATAATAGATTAAATGGATTGGGGCATTTTGGTGTTATTTAGTCTGCTTTTGATAAAGACGATGGTCTTTTGTTTGGACCGATAAATTTGTAGGGATTGAGGAAGGCTGTCGGGGTGTTTAGAAATTGGCTATATAAGTGTTCCCTTCTAAAGCACTGATAATCAAATATGATTATCTAGGCATAGCTAAACTGATTCTAACTATATTCCACATATACTAAATATCAATTTTAACTAATTAACATGTTCTATATATGATTATCTAGGCATATCTAAACTGATTCTAACTATATTCCACATATACTAAATATCAATTTTAACTAATTAAAAGGTTCTGATCCCCTGCAATCTAAAACCCCAGTTGCCAATATCTTAAAGATCACAGAAATTGTTGCAATACGATCAATAGACCGCGGAACTGGTACAACTCTTTATGTAGGAATGATTTGTTCTTCAACGTACCGGGAAGCCAGCATAAGCCACGGTATCTTCAACTTCACTGCTAGTGATTCAAGGACCAACTGCTATCATTAATTTCAAATAAGTGTCCAGTATATATTTTAAATTATAAAATCAGGAAACAAAACTCCAAAATATAATATTGATTAGGTTTTGATTATGTAATTAAATAAAATTTAACACGGTAACTTAAAAAGAAAATTAGTTATACAAATTTAAAACCAAATCAAATAAAAAATAATTAGATATAAGCTTCAAAGCAATCATACCACCATGACGACCGATAAGCTTCAAAGCAATCATACCACCAATACCTAATAATTAAAAGAACAAAGTTAGCACAGAAACAAAATACCTAATTTGAAGATACACATCACGGTATCAACAATAATGTTGTGATACAAATATAGGTTTGATGATTTCAATATCAAATTTTGAAGATCATCACCTCTACGATAAGGCTATGATAATATGAATACCTAATTTAACGATAATGGTGTTTGGTTTTATCAATCGGTTTATGAGGGTTTCGAGGGATTTGAAAGAGTCTGCTGAGAATTTATGTTTCACAAAATTAAGCCCATAACATAAGTAAGCCTAAAACAGGTTACTTACTCTCATGTCAGAGTCTAATCGTGGGATACGTTCCCAGGGTAAGCTTAACGCGTGTTGTTTTAGTGTGCAGGATCTCAGCAAGACATTCACTTGGTGCAAGAACCGGAGCCCAGTCTACCCGAATTAAGCCTAATTCGGGTCAAGCAAGGATCATCCAACTTTTGTATCAACAAGTTGGCGCCATCCGTGAGATCCAAACACTAAACTAAACTCAATCCTAATCTCAATCTCTCCCAATGACGAAGGGACACCCTTAAGGAAACCCGAGGAACATGAATCCTGGGAATCAGAAGTATGCGGGTGATGGGATATTCATCTCCACCCAGCCCTCTGGTGGCCAAGCAGGAGGACCAAATAATCGAAACACTTTTCAGTCTCTTGGTGGGGCAGGCACGTCCGATAATACCCCACCCCCAGCCATCACCCTGGATAATCCTGATCTGGGGGTTGTACCAAAGGCCCCTACCAATGAGCCGTAGAGGCCACCAGTGGTCGAGGCAGAATTGGAAGTTGGTTTACTCGATGATGAGGACCTCGAGCGTGTTCTCACGCAGAACTTTGACATAATCGTCCCGGGCATCTCGTCAAGACTAAACCTGGGAAGGAACCTCCAATCCAGGCTTAACATTAGCAGTCCCGCGCCTGGTACTTCCCCTCGAACTCGAAAAAGAAGAAGGAGGGTGCGCACCCAGGAACGACCTCCCCTTGAGGAAACCCCTCAACCTCGCAACGTATTCGAGCGCATAGGGGATCGCATCATGCAGGAATTGCAACAAGCCCATGAGGATGGGGATAGGTCCGACGGCTCCACTAGACGCCCGGTGTTGGAAACTCCTATGAACAATCGCCGCACTAGTGTGTGGGATAGGGTGAACTCTGGTGGGAGTAAAGCTCCTAACTCTTCTCACAAAAGTGGTCATCATAGCCAACCAAGAGGTGGGGCACTCCCCCTCATGACCCTTCGGGGTCTGATTCGGATGACCATCCTCCCAGATGTCACCGACCTAGGTATTCTCCCCCACCACCATCGGACGATGAAGGATACTACGATGATCCCTACTATCGTGATGAAGAGGAGGAAAATATTTCCCTCCCATGGTGCGACGACAGAGAGGATTCCTTCACTCTTCGCATACGGAACTATTCTTAGGAAAAGAAGTGTCGTATGCCAGTGTGCGTTAAAACCTATGAAGGGTCTGGTGATCTGGACGATCACCTAAACATATTTGATACGCAGGCAAAAATTGAACGATGGTTGATGCCTATATGGTGACAGATGTTTAATTCGACCTTGATTGGCAATGCCCGTGATTGGTTTGAAAAGTTCCCTCATCGAAGTACTGATAGCTTCGGCGAGCTGCGCACCGCATTCAAAAACAATTATACTCAGCGAAAGAAGTATAATAGGGATCCGGTCTCGTTAGCAACCGTCAAGCAAAGGCCCGAAGAGTCTACAGAAGACTTCACAGAACGTTTCAATGACGAGTGCACGCGCACAAAAACGTGCCCAGAGCTCCTAAAAATTTCTGATTACATGCATGCCATAACTGACAAGGAGTTATTAGGCGTCTCAATGACAAACGACCGGAGAGGTACGACGAACTCATGGAAAGGGTCAGAAACTTTGTAGAATACGAGACCGCGGTAGCTGCGGCGTACCCTACAAAGGGGAATCATAACTATTGATCGAATGACCAGCCTAAGAGGCAATCAGGTGGTCAAAGCACCCACGGCAACTGGAGGAACTCGGATTACAAGAGCCAGAATAAAGGAGGGCGGCCGGATGATAAATTCACCCCTCTAAAGATGACTTATTGAGATATCTTGTTGACAGAAGGGGCAAACTTCCAAAGGCCTCCCCCAATGACAACTCTAGTTGACCGTCGTCAAGGAAATCGCTTCTGCGAATTTCACAATGAAAAGGGTCACGGCACGGAAGAGTGTATCCAGCTCAAGAAGCACATAAAGTCACTGATTAAGTCATGCAAACTCAAACACCTGGTCAAGGATTGGAAGGAGAGGAAGGATAACAAAAAGTATGACAAGAAGGACTCCCAAAAGGACAAGCCTTCAAAAATATATATGATCCAATCATGGAAGCGCCGCACAAAGCAGAAAGTTAGTCAAAAAATTTCACGCGGCAGAGATCTCGTTCCCTCCTATTACGGCGAGTGATAACTAGGTTTTTACCTAGTAAGAAAAGTAAAGTTCGTTGTGTTGGTCTAATCGAATTGATCTAGGTTCTCTATGTGACTCTATTACTTTTGGTGAAACAAATATTTTTGGTTGTTTTTAAATTTAAATGTGCAAAGACTTAAATGTAAATGTCGTTAAAGTAAAGTGGCGTGAAATTAAATCTAAGTCTAATTAAAAGAAAGGTGTGCAATATTTGAAACTATAAAAAGTAAATTAATTTAATGACTTGAAATTAAAAAGCGTGACGGAAATTAGAATTAGACAAGAATTAAAATGTAAATGTAAAAATTAAACTAGACAAAATTTAAAAACAACTCCAAACGGAATATATTTCGATCAGTCACAATCGGAATGTCAAACCTGACCAATCGGAATGTCAATCGGAACCCCAAGATCGGAATAGCTGTCACCTACCTGATCGGAATACCATAAACACACTGATCGGAATGTTGGCCTCTGATCAGAATATGGAGTGGACCTGGTCGGAATGTTGATCGGAACCCTATGATCGGAATATTGTCACCTACCCTGATCGGAATACCAAACGAGCACCTCGATCGGAATGTTTGGAAATAGATTCTGATCGGAATGCTATCACAATCCCCTGATCGGAATACTCAAACACTCGCAGATCGGAATACCAAAGTCCTCCTAATCGGAATGTTATAACCCTTTTCCGACCAAGCCAAGAAGCTATGGTCGGAATATATAAACCCTTTTCCGATCGTTAAGATCGGAATACGACGAAAGAAACTAAAAATAAGCTAAACAAATAAGCTATGATTCTCATAAGCACAAGTCTAAAATCATAAGGCAAACCGATTAAGAAAAAGCTAATAAACAGAAATTTAAAGACTTTTAAAACACGAAAAGGATAAGATTTACGAAAAACAAACTTTAATATAAAAATAACTTTTATAAAAACTTTAAAAACTTAAAGATAATCACAAATAAGCTATAAAAACCAATGATCTAAAACAATCAAAAGCATAAAAATGTAATATTTAAACAAATAAACAAGACAAAAAGCATATAAATCAAAGATTAAAGAAAAGTAGAATGAGATCAACAAGATAAAGTAAAGGTGCGAGAATTAAAAGAAAAACTTACTTGAAATTAAATGGTAAATAAGGTGCAAGACATGTAATTAAAGGTGCAAGTAAATAAAGGTGCATAAAATAAAAGTGGAAGAGCTAATTTGTCAAGTTAGCCAACAAAAACAAATGAATGAAAATGGGGTGTATTTATAGGATATTAGTAGGGTGGTTAGAGGAAGCTTCCTCCCCTCCTTCCTTTCTTCTTAATTGCGCCCTTAAGTCCTTTCTTCTTAATCTTTTTGTTAATCTTGGACTTTGATGACTTTTGGCTCGGGATTTCTTTGGACTCGTCTTTTAATTCTTCGATAAATAAGACTGGAGTTCCTCGGCTTTAAGTAAACTTCCGTCTTTTGACTTTTTCTTCGATAAATCTTCATAATTGGTCTTGGACTTCCGTTCTTTTTGCACTCTTGACTTCTTGACTTCGTCTTTCATCTTTTTCTTCAATAAAAGTCCGTAAATGCCCGTGAATTCTACACTTTTCACCTTTTCGTCCTAAATCACAACAAAAACACAAACCACGCATAATTCCGACATAAAAGACATAAAATACACGTTTTGGCTCGGTTATTATTGTAATTAAGTGGTAGAAAAGATGGGTGTTTTCACACCTATCAGCGAGCAACATGGTCAATGCACCTCTCACGATTGAGGTAATCATTAGAACCCACAACGTTTGTCGTATGTATGTGGATGGAGGATCATTGTAGGAAGTACTCTACGAACATTGCTTTAGTGGAGACACTATCTGGACAATAGGACAACTGCGTGTACTGGTAACCATTGGGGATGAAGAGCATTCCACCACGGCGTGAATGAACTTCATGGTGATACGTTCATACTCTCCATACAATGATATTATTGGAAGGCCAGGCATCCTAGCCATACCGGGCAGTCCAGTCCACGACATACTGCATGCTTAAGTTTCCGGTTGAAGGAGGAATTGTCACTATTTACAATTCGATCGCACCGGCATCCAAGTGCCACGCCGTGACAACACCAGTTCAGCCAGTTCCCATAAAGGAAGGATCACCATCTCCCAATTGGAAGGTGGTAATCCACCCCGACTACCGGGAACAAGAGGTAGCCATAGGGGGAACGCTATCGGAAAAAGGAAAGAAGGCTATGTGCTCTCTCCTAAAGGAAAACCTTGATATCTTCGCATGGGAGCCAAAACATATGACGGGCGTAACACGTTCGATAGCAGAACATAAGCTTCACATCCGCCCGGGATATCCCCCTGTTAAGAAAAAGAAGCATGGTCAAGCACCAGAACGCAGCCAGGTAATACTGGACGAGGTACGGAAGCTGGTGGACGCGGGAATTATGCGCCAGGTCTATTACCATGAGTGGTTATCTAATCCGGTCATGGTCAAGAAGCATGACGGAAGCTGGCGCATGTGTGTGGACTTCATAAACTTGAACAAAGCTTGTCTACAAGACTACTATCCGTTACCAGAAATCGATTGGAAGGTGCAATCCTTGTGCGGATACCCTTATAAATGTTTTTTAGACGCATACAAATGATACGATCAGATCCAGATGGCAGAGGAAGACGAGGAGAAGACGACGTTCCACACTAGTCACGGCGTGTATTGTTACACAAAGATGTCGTTCGGACTAAAGAACGTCGGTGCGACATATCACCGACTTGTTGATAAAGCCTTCGACTCGCAGATAGGCCGTAACCTTGAAGTCTACGTTGACGACTTGGTCATCAAGAGCCATACGGAGGAAGAGCTCCTCCGTGATATCTAGGAAATGTTCGACACGTTGAGGAAAATCAACATGAAACTGAATCCAAAAAAGTGCACCTATGGAGCAACGGGAGGAATGTTCCTTGGGTATATGATTAATCCAAACGGCATCAAGCCTTGTCTGGAGAAGATGGACGCCGTGATACAGCTACCATCCCCTCGGACACTCAAGGAGGTACAATCACTCAACGGAAAGCTGGCCGGGCTTAATAGGTTCTTATCTAAGTCCGCGGAAAAGTCACTTTCTTTATTTAAAACACTCAAGAAGTGCCTAAAGAAAGGAGACTTTCGCTGGACAAAAGAGGCAGAGGAAGCTTTTGGGCAGCTCAAGGAACACCTCGTGACTTTTCCCATGCTAGTCGCACCCCGACCTAAGAAGGAGCTAATTATGTATATGTCCGCTACGTACGGAGCAATAAGCGCTGTCCTTATGACTGATCGGGATTCAGTCCAGACTCTTGTTTACTTCATAAGCTCAGCATTGCAGGGGCCAGAGCTGAATTACTCACCAATGGAGAAATTGGTCTTATCGTTGGTTTATGCCTCAAAAAGGTTACGCCGGTACTTCTAGGCGCACCCAATAGTGGTGGTCACGGATCAACCAATAAAACAAGTGATTTCCAAGCCAGACGTAGTAGGAAGATTACAGAAGTGGAGCGTCCTGCTGGGGGAACAAAACATCTCTTAGAGACCAAGGACGGCCATAAAGGGCCAAATTCTGGCAGACTTCATAATCGAGAAGCCGAAGGAGGACGAGCCAGTGGTGCAAAAGGAAGACATCCCAAAGGAACCATGGGTTTTGTTCACGGATGGATCCTCTTGCACGGACGGATCGGGAGCTGGCCTTATACTTACAAATCCGGAGGGCATGGAATTCACCTACGCCTTGCGATTTGAGTTCACAACCATGAATAATGAGGCAGAGTACGAAGCATTGATTGCGGGTTTAAAAATCGCCGCTAGGATGGGAGTCCACAACTTTAAATCCTACGTGGACTCACGGCTTGTCGCGAATCACATCCTAGGAGGGTACGAAGCTAAGGAGGATAACATGATCCAATATTTGGAGAAAGTTAAGTCACTTATCGCCGGTTTTGGTAAGTTCTCCATCAAGCAGGTACCAAGAGGCGAGAACAAGAAGGCGGATGCTGTTAGCAAGATCGCGTCTATGATGTAGTGTTTTCGTACACGTTTTAGGAAAAACGCGTATGAGTGGCAAGTATTAAGTCTTACGCTTTAGGAAAAACGTAAAACCGAATAAGTGCGGGTTCGTTCTCGAAGGAGGTGTGTGGATTAATGTGCCAATATATATGAAATCAAGTTTGGATTAGTGACGTTTTTGGTTGAGAAGAGAAAAAGTAAAGACGAGTTACGCTACGATTACACTACGACGAATGACGTAAAACGCGAACGTAATTACGTAAAACGCGACGAAATTAAAAACAAAACCTAAAAATTAATTAAAAGTTTAAACTAAGTCCAAAATAATATAAATAAGAATAAAAATCCAACAAATATATTTTAAAACCTTTTATTAATTAAATATTCAATTTTTAATGCTAATTAAAGCCCTAAAATTAAATATAATTAACAAAATGCCCAAAATATAATTTTATTGAACTAATAAGTTACTTATATTATTTAAAGACTAAAAGGTATTTTTCCAAAAATTTTAAAACTATTTTTCTATTTTTAAAAGGCTAAAAACACTTTTTAAACTATAATAATAATAAAACTAATAAAATAATGCTAAAAATAAATATTATTTTTCTAAAAATCTTTTTTTAACTAAATTAACAAGGGAAAAATGAAAAAGTTTAAAAAAAACTAAAAAATTGGCTAAAAATGAAAGTACCCCAAAGTACCCCATGGTGGAGTACTTTAGTGTTGTCCAAGATCCTACCAGACAAAGGGTTTGTCCAATATCAGTGTTGTCCGATATCGGACAACACTAAAAAAACAAAAAAAAATGGTCGTTCTCGGACAACAAAGAAAATACTTGCTGTATGGATTTTTGGCTCGTTTTTGGTTGATTTGGGCTCGTCTTTGCTTGTAGATCGTTTGTTACTTGGTGTTAATTGAAAACAAGGGCACCCCCACACTCAGTGGAGTGTGGGGAGTCAGTATAGATCAAGAATCAGCAAGGTATAAGCAAATGAAAGCACACAAAAGGACAAAATGCAGTCACTGTGGAGGCTTAAGGCTTCTGATGAACAGTGACTGTTTTTCTAGGCACAAAAAACGAATTTCAAAAGCTTATATCTTGCATACAACTTATCCAAATGATATTAAAGCTATCTAAAATCCTAACTAGCCCTATAATCTAACACTTGACAAACTTTGAATGTAAAAATTGCATAAAAAAAACTGGCAGAAAATGGTTATACTTAATTTGGCTATTTTTACACCACTTAAACTTGCAAATTTCTACCAAATCCCAACTAAACTAAAGACCAAAGCTAAAATATACTAATACAACCTAAAACTTAGCAAAAAGGATGTTTTTAGACTAGTTTAAACACACAAAGCTGCCACAAATCTTAGCTAAAACTTGTATCCAAACACTCCCTTAAAATTGAAAAACGATTTTTAACAAAGATTTATCTTGCAAATCTTAACCAAACTGATTAATTATCACTCTAACATGCATATAAGTCCTAAATAAGCAACATTCAACAAGAAAATCAACCATTTAACAAGTCAAGCACAAAATCACATAAATCCACAAAAAAACTTAAAAAATAGAACCAAGTGGGGTTCAAGCCGTACCTTGGGCTGATGCCTTCCAATTAGAGTTGCTTTGAGCTTATTGTGAGCTTATGGTGAGCTTATGACGGTTGTTGTAGAGAAATGATGGTGGTGGATATCAATCATCCACCCACCTAATATATCTTGAAAGTCTTGGTGATTTGAAGCTGCCAAATAAAAGGAAACCACAAAAAGTGACTTGTAACAGAAAACCAATAAGCTATAAAGCTAGCTTATTGATGAAGCAGCTTATAGCTTATTGGCTAGAAAATAAATAAAAAAAAACTTTAAAACAGATTTTTCTAAAATCTTTGAAAACACCAAATCAAACTTGAAACCTTCTTAACAAACTGAGATGAGTAATTTTTAAACAACAAATCAAGCTAATGGCTTCCACTATCACTTCCACAAATAGCTTAAATTTGAGTCTAAGAAATTCCAAAAAAAACGTTTTTAAGAACTTTAGACATACCTTAACTAAAAACTTATAATGGAGGTAATTTGTTACACTACTGAAATTTTAAAAGAAGCTATTGGAACTCAGAGATTGTAAAACATAAAACCTTTCATTATCATTAACAAATTTTAAAATTACAAAATCTGGAACAAAGGTTAAGCTACAAGCCAGCTTCCTTTTTATAATGCTAAAAGAACATTCTAGGCTACATAAAACCCTAACAATGAACTTCCTAAACTACCCTCATGAGAATTTGAAATTTGCTGACTTTTCTTGGTCAAAACTCTATCATGTGATCTCTGAGATGTTTGCCAGGCTGTTGGGATGATCTTGTCCGTTAAAATCATTCTTTGGGACCAAGGAATGCGTTTGGTACCGTTAAATAGCTGTAGGATTCTCTTTTTGCCAAATATGGAGGAGCAGGGGACACGTGTGAGGCCCGGTTTGATGAAGGTGAGGGTTTATTTGCTGGTGGGTTGTGATTAACTTGTCATCAATCAACATTCTGGAAATAATCAGCACTTACCCCTTTGATTTGAGTGAGATAGGGATTTAGGGTTTATGGATAAGTGTGTGTGTTTAGTGTGTGGTTTAATCAGGAAAGAAAATAAGATTTTCAAAAATTATGTTTAGTGGGAAATAATTAGAGGTTGTTGACTGGTTTGACCCAGTTTATTTAATAAACTGGGTAAATGGTGTGGGCCGGGTTGGATGGTGGGTTTGGGTAGGGTAATTGGGTATATGGGTGGGTCAAGCTGAGGTGTCAGGATATAAGTGGTGGAGGGAAGTTTGATGTCTGGTCATGAATGCCCCCTTGACTCTCTTCATTCTTTCATGTAGTAAATAATCAGCAAAAACAAATTTCCTTTGTTAAATACTTTAGCAGCTTGGCAATTTCAGTCCTTGTGTTTGGTAAAAAGTATAACCAAGGGCTAAACATGTATTTTCTTCAATCATCAAGGGCCTGAATTGTATATTCATGAAACTTTAGGGACCCCAAAGTATTTCTAAGATAATTGAGGGGTATAAAGTGGCAAATCTTCAAACTTGGAGGACCAATCTTGTCAATCTTCAAAACTTCAAGGGAATTTTTGGAAAATTCATATTCGGGTCCGGTTCTTTGTGCGGCTTCGTTTCCCGTGTTCGTTTTTGCTTGATTCTTTTGATCTTTTGGTGAATTCACGATATCCGTACCTGAAATACACAATGAACAAACACATGCATATTTTGGGTATTTTGATGATATTTTAAGCGTTTTAAGCCCGATTTGGACGATGAGACTATGTATAAATACAGTGTCATCACTCCCCCATACTAAACCATTGCCGTGTCCTCACGCAATGCTAGAATTAAGTATCGTAGCACTTCCAAAATTCATTTTATGATGACATTTATTAAAGACATAAACTTAAATAAACTACTACACGTGTTTTAGACATAATGTATTGTTTTCATCACGAGAATGTGACTTTTGAGATCATAGAACAAGAACACGTGAATGCTTCGTTAGAAATAATTTCGTCGTCCTCGATTTTCACCCAATTCCATGCTAAGCGTGTAACGAGATCATTGTTATTATAAGTTAGCAACACGAACACATCTCATGAGTGTTAATTACGAACCTAAACTCCCTTATTCCTAATTGGTATCTCTTATATTTTATTTTGTCTTAATGATCACGAGGATACATCATTGACTTATGCGTGAATAGAGATTAGGTCTAAAAATAGAAACTTAACGGTGTAACCAAAATCATTAAATCAATAATTCATCCCAATAGACAACGATGTCAAAAAATTAAGTCAACAAGAAGGATCGATAAACACGGTTTTATAACGGTTTTGAACATGAGACTTATTACCAAGACTTTTATACGCCCCCTAACGGAAGGGCCTTATTATCTTTGGTTTACCTCCATCTTTTATTCAACTTCGCCATGAAGCTTTTATTATGACTTCGGTCTTGCCTTGCCTTTTATTATCCGCCTCATCGGTGGTTTTATTAGCCAAAGACGTATATCCTCACGCTAAGGCGAATTTTTGATCTTTAAAGCTTCGAAGATTAAGGCTTGATTCACTTTCAATTTGGGCATAGATTTTTCGGCCTTGTGAGCTTCAAATTTCTGCTTAATTTAGGTGAGCACTTGAAATCTTATTATTAGGTGAAGCTTTCGATTATTCGGGTGCCAATACTTCAAAACCGTGACGCTGGCGATACCTTAATGTTTTCCCAATTTAATTACATGGAAGCTACCAAAACAAATTAGAAACCCAACAATAGTGACTAAACCGCCAAATCAATATTTATTAACAATTTATTATGCAAAAGCGTGGGTAGAATAAGCTAATAATTACTACACATGAGATCGTGACGATTACGAGGCTTATAAATAACTCTATCATTTCTCGTCCTCATTTAAGAGACTTAGCCTACAAAGTTAAGGAATCGAAGCTAAGTGCTCAACACGCACGGTCGAGTCAAAAATTACTCTCGTTCTCACCATCAGAAAACCTACATTCGTGTCTTAAACACTTATGAAAAGCTAGAAAAAAATTTAAAATTTTGCCATTTTTAGCCTTATTTGCAACAAAACGATAGCAAAAAGATGAATATTGGATTGCGTGTTGACGTAAGCACGGTGAAGTATCTACTCACCCCCCCATACTAAAACTAAACATTGTCCTCAATGTTTCGAGTCTAGGGGTGTGAACACCCCCATACTAGAGACGAAGTCGAATGCTTAATCTCGAGCATGGAAAGGGTAAAACGAATAACCTAAAAGCCGTTTATGAATTATGCTAATAAGATAAACGTTAGAACATAAAAGGATATCATCGGATATCGGAATCTCCAAAGGCAACGATCGAAGCTCGAGTGATCCATAAAACGAACACGAGAGGCTTCAATGGTGTCGATGAACCTAATGAATCACAATCACAAACAACCACGAAACAAAGGTAGGAAGAGCACAAGTCCCCTCGTTACGTTAACTAAGAAAGCGATAATATTTACAAGGATAAGCATGAGAATCCCCCACGAGGCACCTTGTTTTTGATAACCGAGTCAAAAGCTCGACTCGAATCCCCATAAATGTGATCATTTAGGGATAATCTTGGTATGGTCATTTTTGGTAGGGCTTACATGATAAACAAGGCCCAAAAGTACATGGAGTACTTTAAAAACCCGATAAACGTATACCGGGGTCAAAGATGGCGTCTTCGTTTTTGGATGAAAGACGAAACAACGCCACTCCAACACAAACCCCAATGGGGTAGAAGAAAAGAGATGAGAAGTAGAAAGGTGGGGCAATGGGTAAGTCAAACATATGAGCTACTCGAGGTAGACTCACACCAAGCAAATAGATATGATTTCAATTTATTGCATCGGTGGAAGACCGAGATTTCCCTTTACAAACAATTCTGGGATCGTAAATCTCGTCCTCGGTGGAGAAATGGGAGGGAACATTTGGGGCTTCCCCCACACTAAAACCACACACACCATCGTCAAAAGGAGTCAACGAGGTGGTAGCACTCATAAAACGCGGTGATGACGGAGTTAAAAATGTAGAAAAATCTTTTAAAACATTTTTAAAATCTTTTCCTTTTTCATCGTTCAAAAACTCTTTATGAAAACCCGATTGAATAATGTCGAAAATATTTGGCGTGTCAAATTGAAAATTAGTCGCGCTAAAAATCCTCACATTTAAGTCTTTGGCGGGAGGGGGTGGCGGATTGTATAAGTTCTCAAAACGTTTGTCAATAAAGAACACCGCCCCCTCGGGGTCTACATACTCGTCATCCTCATGAACGTCGATCTCATCGATTTCTTCATCAAAGATAGGCTTGTCAAACCAAGGTTTGTCATTCCCCTCCTTGAGTATCTTAGAAACTCTCTCGAAAAGATCACGATCAAGCACGAAACCATCATTCTTTTGTGGGGATCGTTGATAAGTTAGATCCTCACGAATGTGGTAAACGTCATTCCCGAATGAGGAGTGTTGATTAGGTAACTCCTCGAGAATGGGATTTTTAGTGGTCACATGAGTTGGTTCGTCATCGAAAATAAGACGTTCCAACTCATTAAGTTCATCCTCGATTTTGGAAAGGTCGACCTCACTCGTAGGTGGAAGTGAAGGCATAAGAGCTAGCTCTCGTTCAATGATTTCCTAAATCTCGGGATCAAACTCATAATCATCGTACTTCACATGTTTCTTCTTAGGAGAATCAAAAATAGCATGTGGATTTCGAAGTACGTGATCAATCTCGGCAAAATCGCCATCGTCATCGTCAAAGAAAGAGTCGATGTGAGCACTCACAACCATGGACTTACAAGTCAAATGACTATGCTTAGGTGACTTTTCTAAGACGAGAGAATCGATGTCGATAAACCCTTTATCCTCAACGGGTGTTGGGCTAGGCAAAGGAGGCACTTCGATGGAGTTAGAAGTTGAAGCCTCAAAGACGTGGTCCTTCGAAGGTGGTGAAGACGAATCCATTTTGGTCATTGTCGTGATGGCATTAACGTCACCCTTCGGAATTGGTGTTTCACTTGTTTCGCTAAAAACATCCCAGAGTGAGTTTTCATCCATAAATTTACACATACCCTTTTGAATTAGGTACACGTATTCTTTGTCATTAAAATCATCATCTTTAAAACCGTTTTTCTTAATTCTTTCAAAACATGCATCAAGCTTCATTCTTTCCGCTAAAGTAAACATTTTGAAATCATTAGAATTTGAATCATTAGGTTTTGAAACCTCGGTTTTTTCATTCTCATTAAATCCTTGGGATTTTCTAGCGAAAAAGTCTATTTTCTCATCCCCATATCTCATAGTAAGTCTCCCCTCGTGAACGTCGATTACGGTTCGAGCCGTCGATAAGAATGGTCGGCCTAAAATAATGGGACATTTAGGGTCACACTCGTAATCGGATATAACGAAATCCGTGGGAAAAACAAACTTTCCAATCCTAACATAGACATCCTCGGCTATTCCAATTGGTATTAGTGGAGTACAATTTGCATGCTCGATTGTCATGTTCGTGGGGGTAAGCGAAGGCAATCTCATCAATTTCCAAAGAGAATGAGGCATGAGATTGATGCTAGCACCTAAATCGGCAAGGGCTAAACATCCCTCAATCTCGGAAAAATCACAAGGTAGTAGAAATTGGCCCGGATCCTTTTCCTTTCTCGGCATACGCCTTTTGGGTTTTTTAAGAAGGATTGAAGCACAAGTTTCTTCAAGGGTTACTTTGGTAAGGTCTACAAAGCTCTCTTTTTGAACCGTGGATGGAATTTGAGGTACACGAGGGTGTGCACTCTTTTCCTTGGTCGCCACATTCACCCCATCGACTTTAGAACAAGAAGACGTCTTAGAAGTCGAGGGTTGAGAGGGATAAACAACACGGAATCCTTCAAGGTTAGGGGTAATCACACGACCTTTCTCACGAGACGAGGCGGCTTTACATTGTTCTTTCGGATTAGCAACGGTGTCACTAGGTAACGAACTTGATGACGAACCCGAGGCTTTGTTCATTATGGCCGAAAACATCTTTTTAATATCAATTTGCCCTTGCTCAATCTTCGTGTTTTGCAATTTCAAAGTATTAGAAAAATCGTTTTTCAAAGTACCAATTTCTCCCTCTAATCGTCTCGTATTAGCCTCATTCGTTTTCATGTAATTTTGAAAATCGTTTGACGAACTATTTTGATTTGAATTAAAGTTCCCTTGGTTTTGATTGTTTCTTTGAAAATTGTTTTGATTCCCACTTGAAAAATTGTTTCCTTGATTGTTATCTCGATTTTGCCAAGTTATATTACGACCTTGATTATAACCTCCTTGATTTTGATTCGAAAAATTTCCTTGTTGATTATTTCCATGAAAATTGTTTCGGTTTTGAAAATTGTTGCCTTGGTTATAATTTCCTTGTTGTGATGGACCGGCGTTATTTTGATTAGAAAAATTGTTGTTTAACGCACTCACATTCGACGTTTGGCCATCCGTAGCCGCACACTCGTAATAATTATGAGGTCCACCACAAAACGTACACGAAACCTCAACCGCTTTCACCGTAGCGGGAGCGTCTTTCTTTTGCATCTCAATGAGATAAGACGTGAACACATTCGTAAGCTTGTCGACTTTTGCATCAACTCTCTCAATGTCGCGATTAGAACTACTAACATTGGCGACATTGGCAACACTCGGTGCATTGCGGAGTTGGTAAACCTTGGATCGGTTTTCGATAATTATCAATGCATCTTTCGGAGTCTTACACAAAAAGTTGCCACCGGCGGCGGAATTCAACGAGTCTTGTTAACGTATCGATTTGGTGCAACTCGGAAAAACCATGGTGAGGACATTTCCTAAGCAATTCCTTAAAGCGATCCCACGCGTCTCTAAAAGATTCATTCGGTTTTTGCTCAAATTTCGTAATCTCGTTTTTGAAAAACGTTGTCTTAGACGGTGGGAAAAAATAATTAACGAACTTGGAAACGAGATCCTTCCACGTAACTATAGAATTAGGTGGCTCTTTCTCGTACCAATCCTTGGCGGCACCATCGAGCGAGTACAGAAAAAGCATAAGCTTGACGACATCGGTGTCACGTTCTTAAACTTGCTCGTGGCTAAAAGACGATCAGAATTCCGAATATGGTCGTGAGGATTATCAGCTTCACGACCTCGAAACTTCGTAGCTTGGATCAACGAAAGCATTCCGCTCTTAATCTCAAAATTCTCCGCCTCGATAGCGGGAATTACGATCGCGTCTCCATAACCCTCGGTGGGCGCTTGGAGCAATTCCATCATCGAACGATTGTCGGCCATCTCCTCTACGGTTTCTTCAACAACGATATTAGGAACGTCGGTTTCTAATTCTCGTCTACGTCGTCGATTCCTTCGATTACGATTGCATCGATTCGAAGCTTCACTAGAATTGGAATAGTCCTTCGATCGAGTGCGCATGCACTAAGCGTAGAATGGGTGGTAGCAAAGAAGATTCTTTTTGCGGTTTTTCGATTTTTCAATTTTTTGGTTTTTGATTGTTTTTTGATTTAATTTTTTTGGATTTTTGAATGTATTACGTCGACACAAATCTACAAATCTCTCCTCGAATCGACTTTCTCGATTAAAGGAGCCTCAAAGAATGAAAACGATCACGTGGAGTGAACGTTCTCGATGACTTTAGAACGTTGGTGGAACACCAAAACGTTCAAGAGGGTTTAATCTTGAAAACACAAGCAAATATAATATACGTAGATAATACTTGGGCGGCAAACCCTCGATTAGCCTTCTTTCTCAAAACACGCACAAGCAAGCGGAGGAAACGAGGCGGCGCGAAGCACTTAAGAGCCTTTTTCCTTTAGGTCGTGAAATACAACCGCCTTATACCCAGCTTATAATTTGTGTTAATTGAAATTAAGCTTCACGAAAGTATTTATCTATTTTGCCTTTAAACTTTTGCTTTAGATTCGAATACAATGATCGAGTGATGAAATCCCGAATCAAGGTTGCGTTTTCACGCTTTTGGAGTACTTGTATATTTATTGTTCTTACGTAAATACAATATAGTAATAATATATTCACAAAGAAAAACGAAAACCAATATATCTACAATATAGTAAAGATTGTTGTGTGTTTAACTTAGGAAAATTAAACACAATTTATTTGGATACTATAATATAATAGAGAAAAAATAACAAAAATGAGTATGTACGATATTCACGCTTTCCAAAAAATTGAAAAGAAAAAACGCACTACTCACACAAACACGATACTAATAGTAATGGCACACTAAACACCTCCCCGGCAGCGGCGCCAAAAATTTGATGTAGTGTTTTCGTACACGTTTTAGGAAAAACGCGTATGAGTGGCAAGTATTAAGTCTTACGCTTTAGGAAAAACGTAAAACCGAATAAGTGCGGGTTCGTTCTCGAAGGAGGTGTGTGGATTAATGGGCCAATATATATGAAATCAAGTTTGGATTAGTGACGTTTTTGGTTGAGAAGAGAAAAAGTAAAGACGAGTTACGCTACGATTACACTACGACGAATGACGTAAAACGCGAACGTAATTACGTAAAACGCGGCGAAATTAAAAACAAAACCTAAAAATTAATTAAAAGTTTAAACTAAGTCCAAAATAATATAAATAAGAATAAAAATCCAACAAATATATTTTAAAACCTTTTATTAATTAAATATTCAATTTTTAATGCTAATTAAAGCCCTAAAATTAAATATAATTAACAAAATGCCCAAAATATAATTTTATTGAACTAATAAGTTACTTATAGTATTTAAAGACTAGAAAGTATTTTTCCAAAAATTTTAAAACTATTTTTCTACTTTTAAAAGGCTAAAAACACTTTTTAAACTATAATAATAATAAAAATAATAAAATAACGCTAAAAATAAATATTATTTTTCTAAAAATCTTTTTTAACTAAATTAACAAGGGAAAATGAAAAAGTTTAAAAAAAACTAAAAAAATTGGCTAAAAATGAAAGTACCCCAAAGTACCCCATGGTGGAGTACTTTAGTGTTGTCCAAGATCCTACCAGACAAAGGGTTTGTCCAATATCAGTGTTGTCCGATATCGGACAACACTAAAAAAAACAAAAAAAAAATGGTCGTTCTCGGACAACAAAGAAAATACTTGTTGTATGGATTTTTGGCTCGTTTTTGGTTGATTTGGGCTCGTCTTTGCTTGTAGATCGTTTGTTAATTGGTGTTAATTGAAAACAAGGGCACCCCCACACTCAGTGGAGTGTGGGGAGTCAGTATAGATCAAGAATCAGCAAGGTATAAGCAAATGAAAGCACACAAAAGGACAAAATGCAGTCACTGTGGAGGCTTAAGGCTTCTGATGAACAGTGACTGTTTTTCTAGGCACAAAAAACGAATTTCAAAAGCTTATATCTTGCATACAACTTATCCAAATGATATTAAAGCTATCTAAAATCCTAACTAGCCCTATAATCTAACACTTGACAAACTTTGAATGTAAAAATTGCATTAAAAAACTGGCAGAAAATGGTTATACTTAATTTGGCTATTTTTACACCACTTAAACTTGCAAATTTCTACCAAATCCCAACTAAACTAAAGACCAAAGCTAAAATATACTAATACAACCTAAAACTTAGCAAAAAGGATGTTTTTAGACTAGTTTAAACACACAAAGCTGCCACAAATCTTAGCTAAAACTTGTATCCAAACACTCCCTTAAAATTGAAAAACGATTTTTAACAAAGATTTATCTTGCAAATCTTAACCAAACTGATTAATTATCACTCTAACATGCATATAAGTCCTAAATAAGCAACATTCAACAAGAAAATCAACCATTTAACAAGTCAAGCACAAAATCACATAAATCCACAAAAAAACTTAAAAAACAGAACCAAGTGGGGTTCAAGCCGTACCTTGGGCTGATGCCTTCCAATTAGAGTTGCTTTGAGCTTATTCTGAGCTTATGGTGAGCTTATGACGGCTGTTGTAGAGAAATGATGGTGGTGGATATCAATCATCCACCCACCCAATATATCTTGAAAGTCTTGGTGACTTGAAGCTGCCAAATAAAAGGAAACCACAAAAAGTGACTTGTAACAGAAAACCAATAAGCTATAAAGCTAGCTTATTGATGAAGCAGCTTATAGCTTATTTAAAAAAAAACTTTAAAACAGATTTTTCTAAAATCTTTGAAAACACCAAATCAAACTTGAAACCTTCTTAACAAACTGAGATGAGTAATTTTTAAACAACAAATCGAGCTAATGGCTTCCACTATCACTTCCACAAATAGCTTAAATTTGAGTCTAAGAAATTCCAAAAAAAACGTTTTTAAGAACTTTAGACATACCTTAACTAAAAACTTATAATGGAGGTAATTTGTTACACTACTGAAATTTTAAAAGAAGCTATTGGAACTCAGAGATTGTAAAACATAAAACCTTTCATTATCATTAATAAATTTTAAAATTACAAAATCTGGAACAAAGGTTAAGCTACAAGCCAGCTTCCTTTTTATAATGCTAAAAGAACATTCTAGGCTACATAAAACCCTAACAATGAACTTCCTAAACTACCCTCATGAGAATTTGAAATTTGCTGACTTTTCTTGGTCAAAACTCTATCATGTGATCTCTGAGATGTTTGCCAGGCTGTTGGGATGATCTTGTCCGTTAAAATCATTCTTTGGGACCAAGGAATGCGTTTGGTATCGTTAAATAGCTGTAGGATTCCCTTTTTGCCAAATATGGAGGAGCAGGGGACACGTGTGGGGCCCGGTTTGATGAAGGTGATGGTTTGTTTGCTGGTGGGTTGTGATTAACTTGTCATCAATCAACATTCTGGAAATAATCAGCACTTACCCCTTTGATTTGAGTGAGATAGGGATTTAGGGTTTATGGATAAGTGTGTGTGTTTAGTGTGTGGTTTAATTAGGAAAGGAAAATAAGATTTTCAAAAATTATGTTTAGTGGGAAATAATTAGAGGTTGTTGACTGGTTTGACCCAGTTTATTTAATAAACTGGGTAAATGGTGTGGGCCGGGTTGGATGGTGGGTTTGGGTAGGGTAATTGGGTATATGGGTGGGTCGAGCTGAGGTGTCAGGATATAAGTGGTGGAGGGAAGTTTGATGTCTGGTCATGAATGCCCCCTTGACTCTCTTCATTCTTTCATGTAGTAAATAATCAGCAAAAACAAATTTCCTTTGTTAAATACTTTAGCAGCTTGGCAATTTCAGTCCTTGTGTTTGGTAAAAAGTATAACCAAGGGCTAAACATGTATTTTCTTCAATCATCAAGGGCCTGAATTGTATATTCATGAAACTTTAGGGACCCCAAAGTATTTCTAAGATAATTGAGGGGTATAAAGTGGCAAATCTTCAAACTTGGAGGACCAATCTTGTCAATCTTCAAAACTTCAAGGGAATTTTTGTAAAATTCATATTCGGGTCCGGTTCTTTGTGCGGCTTCGTTTCCTGTGTTCGTTTTTGCTTGATTCCTTTGATCTTTTGGTGAATTCACGATATCCGTACCTGAAATACACAATGAACAAACACAGGCATATTTTGGGTATTTTGATGATATTTTAAGCGTTTTAAGTCCGATTTGGACGATGAGACTATGTATAAATACAGTCTCATCAGTCTACAAGCTTTGCCAATCTATCCAAACAGGTATTGGTTGAAATACTCAAGGAAAAGTCCATTACATGAGGAGAGATAGCGACCATAGTTGATGTTGGGCCAATGAAAGTTTTAACTATGGCCCTGTCTAGATTTGTTTAAATTAGACTAAGTGTTGAAAGGTCGCTGAGAGGACCAGCGACAGAGACTAGACCAGTGGAAGGCAAAGCCTCAGCTGGCACACCAGGATCATTCAAGTCAAAGACAACGTCAGAGAAGTCGAAGACAATCTGAAGTCAGACTCACCAGCGATTATGGATAGCTGGGATGTCAAAGGAATGCACTGGTGTTCAAGGATCTCTGAGTTGACAACACTCAGAGATCACTTAAGAACCCTAGAGACTTGGATTAAGCAAAGCTTATCCAACCCTTTATAGTTTAGGCGGGAGAATCTTACAAGTGTTTTGAGCGGGACAAAACAAGAGATTCAAGTCAATGCCTAGTACGACCTAGTGGGACAAAGGTGAACAGTTGGCAGAACTGTTCACCTAAAGTAGTTAAAGGCATGTCTCGATTTGGACATGCATTTAATACGTTGTACTCTTCCATTCAGAAGATGACACGTATCAACTACCCCCACTAAGGATACAACCTCGTACCACTATAAATAAGGGATGAGAAAGAAGTTAAGATTTAACCCTTGTGCTTGGAGTCTTTATCTAAGTTCTTTCTCCCACTAGAACCACTGAGGCCTCAGCTGTCCATCAGCGACTCGTTGGTTCTCTTGTAAACTTGAGTCTCGAATCAAGTTTACTTGTTCTAGGGTTCATTTCTTGTTGTTATTCAACAGGTGTATTCATAACACTTTGTAATACTTTGTTGATAATAGTTAATAAAGGATTACTCGTTTGAAAAGTATATCTATTGTGTGTTATTGTTTTCGTGTCTTAGTTTCAACAATAGTTGTATTTTGGGACTTTCAATTGGTATCAGAGCGGTTTGATTTATAAAACTTTTCTAAAAACCGTTCTTGTTTTTAAAATCAAGATCCAAATATGACTGAAACTATGCTACCCATCCCACCACCGGTTGGTCAATCTAACCAAGCAAATACTTCAACAAACGCTCCATCCACCACATCTACTACCACGCCTACACCTGTTGTAAGCACTGGTGTAAATGAGGATGATCTTCCACAACTTCTTGATAATCGTGGAGGGTCACATGTGTCTAATGTTCCAGCGTTTGATGAAGAAGATTTCTCAAGTTGGAAAAGTGAATTTCTTATATACTTAGATGGTCTAGAACCCTTCTTGTTTGAAATCTTAGAAAATGGTCCTTATGTACCACTGGCTATTTCCTCTACACCAGAGAGGCCCATTAAGAAACCTGTTAAGCAATGGTCTCCCACTGATAGACGTCTGGCTAACCAGGACAAGAGACTTAAAAGTATAATAGTCTCTTGCCTACCCAAGAACATTATGAAGTCCATCATCAAGTGCAATACCGCACAAGAAATGTGGACTGAGTTGGTTCTAGGGTATGAAGGACCAGAAGAGACTAAAGAGACTAAAATCCAAGCATTAAGACTTAAGTTTAACGCTTTCAAAGCCTTGGAAACTGAAACTGTTTCTCAAACTTACACTAGACTCAAGATCTTGCTGAATGATTTAGGTAACAATGGTGTTGTACTACCCAAGTCTGAGGTTAATGCCACTTTTGTAAATAGCTTGCCTAGGAAATGGCTTAGTCTTAACCAAACCCTGAGAGCAAATAATGCCATAAAAATGATACTCTTGCTCAACTGTTTGGTAGATACAATTATGAAGAAGGACTGATTGACTCTATTTACAAATCAGAGACTGTTAGGTTTGCTTCTCCTATATCTGGGTCAAAAGCTCTTGTTGCTAACCACTCTTTTCAGGATAGTGACTCTGACGTGGAAGAAGACACAAGAAGTAGTCAAGAATTCCATGATGAATTACATGCTGAATTCCATGACAGAGCCCTCTTAGCTGACCAGAAGAGATACTACAAAAGACCTGGTAGAGTTGGTGCTGCCAAGATTGACAAATCCAAAGTGTCATGTTACACTTGTGGAAAGACTGGTCATTTCCAAAAGGACTGCTGGTCAAACAAGACATCTTCTCCCAGCTTTCCATCATCCAGCAAAAAGAAGTTTTCCTCCTCACCTTTCAAGCAATCCTCTCTCAGTGACTCTGAGGGTGAAAAGGACTACAAGGTAAAATACAAGGCCTTGAAAGCTGAGCTGATTAAACTCAATCAGAAAGTTGATGATGCAGCCAAGAAGAAGGATAACAAAAAGACTGAAAAAGGTCTAATAGCTGCTTCTTTTGACTGGGATGATGAACCCCTCACCTCTGAGGATGAAGGAACCACCACCGTCAGAGCCTTCATGGCTGTTGCTGATGAAGAACCAGCGGTTGGTAAAAGTGAAGCTAGATCAGGTCAATGGGTTGACATCACAATGAAAAAGGTACAAAGATTACTTTCCATGCCTGAGGGTCCTGACAGAGACCATGTCAGTGATTACACTTTAGTTGACCTCCATTTTGTTGAAGAACAAAGAAAAATCTGTTAAATAAGTTTCAAAATCTCAAAAATGAGTTGAGTCTTTGTCAATCTGAATTAGCTAATCTCAAACCTTTTGTGAACATCGCTAATCAACTTCAAAATGAGGTCAGCAAGTTGTCCATTGAAAATGAATCTTTAGCTGATGAAAACTCTGAGTTGAGAAAAACCATTGAAAAATGGAACCTTGCCCAGTCCACTGTGGAAGAAATAGTTGCTGAAACCATTCCAGGAAATGTGGTTCAAGCCATAGGGGGTAAGGGTAGGTTCAAAAACCACATTCCAATGCCCAGTGTTAAATTTGTCCCATCAGAAGTCACTTCTCCTCTATCCACCTCTGTGGTTGAGAAGGACTCTGACAAAGAATCTGACGCATCAGCTACTCCCAAACTTGCTGGTGCTAACCCATTAGATTCCTTGCTTGGCCCAAAACCAGTTCTCAAAACCTCTGGGAACCTCACTTCCAAAGTTGCTGATAATGCACACAAGAAGGTTTATGTGGCCAAGAACACTGACATACCCACTTCTTCCCCCGAAGAGTTATCACCCACCAAGAAACTTCTCCTCACCCTGATGGAAGAGGTAAAAGGGTTGAAAGAAAAAATCAACCCCAAGAATAACAGTCCTTCTGTTAACTCCCTTGGTGATAGCTCCAGCAGCTCAAAGGGGAGAACGCTATTCAGGCCTTGCAAACACTGTGGGTTCAAAAATCATTCCTCAGATGATTATTCCAAGAGACCCAAGTGTATCACATGTGAGTCCATTGAACACTCTTCTAGAGAGCATGAGGAGATCATCGCTGTTCAAAGAACTCGAATTCAGCTTAGATCTAAAACCCCTCACAGGCCCTCTAGAAGACCTGAGCAACCAAAATCCAGAGAAAGTTCTCAGGGATACAGGCCTAATCCTCCCTGCAAATATTGTGGGTTTTATGACCACCACTCTGATGAGTGTGAACATTACCCTGGTTGTGACATCTGTGGCAGCATGCGTCATGAAACCAGGGATTGCAACCAAAGAGGGGGAGAAAGGCCCAGAAGACCCAATGTCGCCAGTCAGCGATAGCATGGACCCACTGGAAAGTGGGTTCATCATAGAAACTAATCTGGTTTGTTATATCTATGCAGGCATACCTAAAGAAATCTGTTTGGTATTTGGATAGCGGGTGCTCCAGACACATGACAGGAATTAAACAATATCTGCATAGATATAAGAAGGAGCTTGGTCCAAAAGTAGTCTTTGGGGATGACTCCTCAGGGGCCACTGAAGGATATGGCTCAGTGGATTGCAATGGATTAACCTTCACAAGGGTCGCTTATGTAAATGGTTTGAAGCACAACCTAATCAGCATCAGTCAACTCTGCGATGCTGGGTTCAAGGTTCTGTTCTCTAAGACCCAAGGAACTATCTTCAATCAGAATGATGATGTCGTTCTAATTGCACCCAGAAGAAGGGATGTTTATGTCATTGACATGACATCATCCCTTGAAGGAGAGAACACCTGTCTCTTTGCCAAAGCATCTGATAGCGAAAACTGGCTCTGGCATAAGAGACTCTCCCATCTCAACTTCAAAAACATCAACAAACTGGCAAAGAATGACTTGGTAGCTGGACTTCCCTCTCTGACCTTCAGCAAGGACAGACCCTGCTCAGCCTGCAAGAAAGGGAAGCATCACAGGGCTTCATTCAAAACAAAACAATCATTCTCCATTAACAAGTGCCTTCATCTTCTTCACATGGACTTGTTTGGACCAGTTAAACCTCAATCCCTCAATCACAACAAATATACCTTGGTCATTGTAGATGAATTCTCCAGATACACATGGGTATTCTTTCTTAAGAGAAAGAGTGATGCTGCTGAAAGAATCATGTCCTTCATCAAAGAAATAGAAAACCTCAATGATTGCAGGGTAAAGGCTATCAGAAGCGACAATGGCACAGAATTCAAAAACCATGCCATGGAAGCCTTTTGTGATGAAAAGGGTATATCACAGAACTTCTCAAACCCAGGAACCCCTGAACAAAACGGTGTCGCTGAAAGAAGAAACAGAACACTCATTGAAGCTGCCAGAACGATGCTCAACGAATCTAGACTTCCTAAACAATTCTGGGGTGAAGCTGTGTACACAGCATGCTACACACAAAACAGATCCATTATTGTGAAGAGACATGGCAAGACCGCTTATGAAGTGTATAGGAATAGAGCCCCTGATGTAAGCTACTTCCATGTCTTTGGTTGCCCTGTTTTCATTCACAATTACAAAGATCACCTGGGTAAATTTGATGAAAAATCAGATGATGGATTCTTCCTTGGATACTCTCCCACCTCCAGATCTTTCAGAGTATTCAATATTCACAGGCAAGAACTAGAAGAGTCCATTCATGTCACCTTTAATGAAGCTGACGATGTCATAACACACACCAACTCAGAGGATTGTGACATTGACTTCAATGAAGTTAAATCTTATCCCAAAGATGATTTTTCAAATCCCAAGGAATCATCTCAAAGTCGTCACAAGGATCTCCCATATGTTCAAGCTTTTGATCCTCACTCCATCTCTGACATCACTCTAGAGACTGTTGGTGTTGAATCTCTTACTCAAATCTCTGAAGAAAATGCTGATCCTGTCACTTTAGATATTCAATCAGATGAAGAGATCATGGACGAAGAGATTACATGTGATGAACCTCCATCACTCCCTGAACTTGAACTGACTCCTGATCCCACAGAGACTCCTGCTCCACAATCCAAATGGAGTAGGAACCAAGATATTCTTCTAGTTAATATTCTTGGAGAACCCTCTAAGGGAGTCACCACCAGAGGAAAATTAAGAACTCTGGAAACCGCCTCTGCAAATGAATGCCTGTTTGCAAATTTTCTCTCTGAGGATGAACCTAAGAACGTGGCTGCTGCTCTGCTTGATGAAGGCTGGGTTGTTGCCATGCAAGATGAACTCAATCAGATCAAGAGAAACAAGGTGTGGACTCTGGTTAAAGCTCCAGCTGATAAGTAAGTGGTTGGAACAAAATGGGTCTACAGAAATAAAAAGGATGAAGCTGGTATGATTGTAAAAAACAAGGCTAGGCTCGTGGTACTGGGGTATAACCAATCTGAAGGAATTGATTATGATGAAACCTTCGCACCAGTGGCCAGATTGGAAGCCATCAGAATCTTCCTAGCCTTTGCAGCTTATATGGGTTTCATGGTTTATCAGATGGATGTGAAGAGTGCCTTTCTTAATGGGAAACTTGCAGAGGAAGTATATGTCAGTCAACCCCCAGGGTTTGAAAACAGTGACTACCCAAATCATGTCTGCAGACTTCACAAAGCACTCTATGGGCTGAAACAAGCGCCCAGAGCCTGGTATGAAACTCTCTCAAAATTCCTTCTTGAAAATAAATTTGTCAGAGGTACCATTGACCAAACCTTGTTCACCTATAGGTCCAATGGTGACGTCATTTTAGTACAGATTTATGTGGATGACATAATTTTTGGTTCAACCAATGTTATCTTGAGCAAACAATTTGCCAAACTAATGACCAAAAAGTATGAAATGAGCATGATGGGGGAACTAACCTTTTTCTTGGGTTTTCAAATCAAACAAAATTCCAAAGGAATTTTTATTTGTCAAGAAAATATGTTAGAGATTTGCTCAAGAAGTATGATATGTCTGATTGTGCATCAGTGAAATGCCCCATGCTTCCTCCCAACAACTTGGGAGCTGATGACTCAGGGGTCTCTGTTAATGAGACCTTATATAGAGGCATGATTGGGTCACTGATGTATCTCACAGCAAGTAGACCAGACATACAATTCTCCACCTCTCTCTGTGCTAGGTACCAAGCTAACCCCAAGGAATCCCACCTTGTAGCTGTCAAAAGAATTTTCAGGTACTTAAAAGGATCTCCCTCATTGGGTCTCTGGTACCCAAATGGTTCAGGCTTCGACCTTAAAGCCTACTCCGACTCAGAGTATGCAGGGTGCTGCCTTGACAGAAAGAGCACCTCTGGTAGCTGTCAAATCCTTGGAGGAAAGTTGGTATGCTGGAGTGCTAAGAAGCAAAACTCTGTGGCCATGTCATCAGCTGAGGCTGAATATGTTGCGGCCGCTGGTTGCTGTGCACAAGTTCTCTGGATGAAAAGTCAGCTGGCTGATTATGGAATTAATTATGAGCAGGTTCCCATATTCTGTGACAACACCAGTGCCATAGCCATTTCCAACAATCCAGTACTTCATTCCAGAACCAAGCATATTGACATCAGGTATCATTTTATCAGAGACCATATTCTAAAAGGCGATATTGAGCTACATTTCATACCCACTGAGTACCAGCTCGCTGACATTTTCACTAAGCCGCTGGCTGAGCCAAGTTTTACTAGGCTTGTCGCTGAGCTGGGAATGCTCAATATTGGCAAATAAATCTGATGATGACCGCTGTCTCTGGGCATTTAAGGGAATTGAATGTAACGAGGTAGTTACATTTCAATGGGAATGTGTATATTCTGATATTAAATTCAAATGATTGTCTCTTAATGCTACCAACTTTCCCGCTTTCCAAGGGGACAAGTATCCCATGAAAGGTCAAGGGGACCCACGTTTTTCTGAAAAGCTTAACTTTTGCATTTAATGCTAAAACTTTGGAAAACAGCTCAACCTTTCAAAACCCTTGACCCAAAATCAGTTTGTCCTTTTAAAAATTTCCAACACACACACTCCTTTCATCTTCTTTAATCCTCTCACCACCTTCAATCTCTCAACAATGGCGTCTAATTCACCAAACCAAACCTTCGTCGTACAAGCCGCCACAAACGTTGATTTCGAGGTCTCTGATGGAAAGATTGCACTCAACAACTGTGTAGCCCTTCTTGAACACAACAATCCCCTCTACCATCCACTTTTCAACTTCCTCAAGAACTCCACCATCCACGAAGCTATCACCAAGAAAACTTCCACCTGCTACTCCTAATGCCTTCACGAGTTCTGGTATAGCGCTGAAGTTGACCAAACCTCTTCACACATTACATTCAACCTTTCCACCCATCCTCAACCTCTCACCTTTGATTTCCCAACCTTTGCTAAAGCCATTGGACTCCCTTACAACAATAACATGTCAGCTTTGCCCACCAGTGCCACTGTGAGAAAAGCTCTGGGCACCCTTCAACCTCATGATGATCATGAACAACCTTTCACCGCTGCTGGCTTCCAAAGCAAATCTCTCATCAAGGTGAATTACTTCTCTCCCACATGGAGAACGCTGATGCTGTACATCGTAAAGTGTCTGGGAGGAAACACTGGATCACATGACCAACTCAATGGCTCCCAGCTAGCCATTGAATACAGCTTAATCTGGGGTTTGGATATTGGAATCGCTCACATACTGTACACCGATCTCATCGCCAAGTTGGAAAACAAAGGAAAGAAGACTCGTGGGGCCACCATCTGCTACACCAGATATCTCTCTCTTGTCTTAGAAGATATTCTTGGTGAATCCTACACCAATGATGCTTTACACTCCTTTCCCTCTCATCACATCACCGCAGCTTCTCTGAAGACTCCCATAGAAAATGAAGTACCCCTTACCAGGCATATGATGAGAGTTGCTGGACTACTTGCTGAGGATGATGAGCCCTTGATCCCTCAACTTGAGGTGAATGCTGAAAGCACGATTGATAAGTCTCTGTCCAAGACCTCTGTGCAATCTACTTCTCAGCCCAAGGTGCTTAAGGAAAAGAAGAAGAAGAGGAAAGACATCCCCCTTTCCTCTGAAACCCCTTCTGTTAATCCTTCAAAGAAGACAAAGACAAAGAAGAACCCATCCCCTTCTCTGGTGGATGTGGTAGAAGAGCCCATTGCTGACAAACAACCAGTGTCTAGTGTCTCCATGTCAGCGAAGACGACTAAGATCCCTCTCTACGCTGATATCACTCAGGTATTAGTCTGACCTTTATTTTTCCTCTCAGAGGTCCACATACATTCACTCTCATTATCTTTAGGAGAGAGTGATGTAATTTAGAGTTTGCCTCAACTCTTAGCGTGTCTGTGTCAGCACCTAGATCTTTTAGGACTCTCTGTACACTCTGTCTTCACTAGGAAATGATTCACTTGTGCTCCTAACGCACCCCGATGATCCTTCAACCTCTGGATTGTGCTCTTGGCAAACAACAACCTGAGCACATATAAGTCCCGACCCAGAGTCTCTGCACTTCTCACTGACTCTGGGTCCCCATCATTATTAAAAGAGTCCCAAAGAATTTATTCTTTTGGAAAGACTGAATCATCACCCTCAGTCTTTCTAGGGGCAGCGATAAAAGGCGAGCATCACCCTCATATTAATTCACAATCAAAAGAGTCCCAGGGAGTAATCCCTCAGGGGGGGCTGGATAATCACACCCAGCTATCCCAGGGGCAGAGAAAGGCGACCATTCCCATATCATTTTTCACAATAAAAGAGTCCCAAGGAGAAATCCTTCAGGGGGAGCTGGATAATCACACCCAGCTATCCTAGGGGCAGCGAACGGCGACCATTCACCTCATAACTTTCACATAAAAAGAGTCCCAAGGAGTAATCCTTACGGGGGAGCTGGATAATCACACCCAGCTATCCTAGGGGCAGCGAATTGCGATCCATCAACATATCTGTTTCACATTAAAAGAGTCCCAAGGAGAAATCCTTAGGGGGGGCTGGATAATCACACCCAGCTTTCCTAGGGGCAGCGAATGGTGATCCTTCAACACATCTATCTCACATTAAAAGAGTCCCAAGGAGAAATCCTTAGGGGGGGCTGGATAATCACACCCAGCTTTCCTAGGGGCAGCGACTGACGATCTATAACTGCATTATTATTTCACAACTAGTCAACTAATAACTCTTATCACAGGCTCACAATCTTCATCAGGAGCAACTTAACAATGATGATTACTCGATTGCTGATGACGAAACCACTGAAGTTGCCACCATTGATATTGATGCCCTCTCAGACATTGAATCACTGCCTGATGATGAAGTCTTTGTTGTAGAGGAAGGCACCTTCACCTCTGACTTTGAGGAAATGAGCACTGATGATTACAATCTATCTTCCATTGAGCTGAAGAATGCCTCTGTTCCATCACTACCAAATGTTCAGGAATTGGCTGCCAGAAGGCTATGGGAACAGAGATCTTGCTCACCTACACCCATTCCATTCCCTACCTTGCCAAACGTTTTGGAACTAGGGGCCAAGCAACACTTGGAGTATTTACAATCCCGCAAGTCAGCACAAGTTCCCAGAATGAAAAATGTACAGGAATTGGCTGCTAAGGCCTTATGGCAAAAGAGAGGGGATATCAGCGCCACAAAGCCCAAAACCACCAATGATGATCTCCTCTCTGAAATCCAAACCCTCACTCATGCTGTTGAGGAGCTCACCACCAATCTAGAGACTTCACTAACTTCATCAGTGGAATCCTCTATGACAGCTATGCTTCCACAACTGTTGAACGATGCTCTGAAGGCACACCTCCCTACTCTACTCAACCAGAGTCTTCAGCAGTATATACCCTCTGTTCTCACCTCAGTGGTGCAGGCAAATGTTGCAGCTATAGCTCAGGCTGCTGAACCCTCAAGACGTCTTCTTCAGGAACTTCTCCAAGGTGAACTTAAGGAAATTTGCATATTTGTTCACAATGAGTTCCTTCGTTTCAATAAGGCAGGTTCAGGCACAGCACCTACTGGGGCTATGCCTGAGGGGGAGAATTCTGCCTCATCCTCTGAAGAAGATGAATCCACAGCTGAAATTCCAACACCCAAACCACTGAGATCTTTCAAATCCGCTGCTGAGACTGCGAAAGATAAGGGAAAAGGAATTGCTGTTGAGCAACCAGAGATAACCTTACACTCCCTTCAAGCTGAAGGTGGATCCACAGCAAGACCCTCCAAAAACTCTGAACTCAACAAATTTAAGAGCGCTGATGAACCACCACTCACCCCAGAGCAAGCAAAAGCCCAGATCATTGAACATCAAAGACTGGCAAACATCAGGGCCGCTGAACTGAGAAGCAAAGAAGCCTTGGACAAGCTCTCTCCCACTGCTAAGAAAGCTCAGCTTGTCAAGCTCAAGGAACTGGAGGACAAGAGGAACAACCTCTTAAAGGAATATCAAAGACTTGTCAACCAGAGAGCTGAACCCGGTCGTATCACCAAGTATACATGTTTCACTGACAAAGACAAAAGGGTGGTAATGACTATTTATAGGGAAAATGACATACAGAACTACAAAGTCTCCAGTGACTTTAAACTCAGAGATCTGAGCCTCTCTGAGTGGTTGGAGTTGCTGGCTCTTGCCCAAAAGAAGACTGGGCCTGGTGCTGCCCAAATGATGAAAAACATACAAGCTAAACTTAATTGGGTAAGAGACACAGCAAAGAAACTGAAGGCACCCCTGCTTCCTCAGCTTTCTTCTCAACCACCTCCTCAGCTGCAAAGAAAAAGGAAAACCCCAATGGGGCCTCTGATAGAAAGGCTGGTCACTGAAGATGTAATAGTCGATGGGATGCAAAGGAACTTGGTCCTTCCCAAAGAAATCACCAAACCCATAGAAGGCCAAGTATACACAGAACCTGAGGCAGGTATGGTCTTCATAAATGGCAACTGTGATTATGCTTCTCAGCGGTTGAATGAGCTACCTCTGGCTTCAACCATTCAGCTAATCAGACTCAAGCAGGGCATCCTAAGGAATTGCAAAGAAGCTGATGAGTTCGATTTTGAAATTGAACTTGTCATTAACACTAGGAGTGACAAAGTCGAAGCCCAGAGAATCTGTGATCAAGGCCTTGATCGCTGAAGAACCTATTTATTTTTGTTTATGTTTTCACCCTAGGGTGCTATTGTAATAGACTAGGTTCATTCTGTTTAATAAAACCTTGAGGTATGTTTGTTAAATTATGTGTAAGAAGAAGTTGTGTACTCACTTACAATAATTTTAGACTTAGTATAGTTTATAAACAAATAGGGGGAGATTGTTGGGCCAATGAAAGTTTTAACTATGACCCTGTCTAGATTTGTTTAAATTAGACTAAGTGTTGAAAGGTCGCTGAGAGGACCAGCGACAGAGACTAGACCAGTGGAAGGCAAAGCCTCAGCTGGTACACCAGGATCATTCAAGTCAAAGACAACGTCAGAGAAGTCGAAGACAATCTGAAGTCAGACTCACCAGCGATTATGGATAGCTGGGATGTCAAAGGAATGCACTGGTGTTCAAGGATCTCTGAGTTGACAACACTCAGAGATCACTTAAGAACCCTAGAGACTTGGATTAAGCAAAGCTTATCCAACCCTTTATAGTTTAGGCGGGAGAATCTTACAAGTGTATTGAGCGGGACAAAACAAGAGATTCAAGTCAATGCCTAGTACGACCTAGTGGGACAAAGGTGAACAGTTGGCAGAACTGTTCACCTAAAGTAGTTAAAGGCATGTCTCGATTTGGACATGCATTTAATACGTTGTACTATTCCATTCAGAAGATGACACGTATCAACTACCCCCACTAAGGATACAACCTCGTACCACTATAAATAGGGGATGAGAAAGAAGTTAAGATTTAACCCTTGTGCTTGGAATCTTTATCTAAGTTCTTTCTCCCACTAGAACCACTGAGGCCTCAGCTGTCCATCAGCGACTCGTTGGTTCTCTTGTAAACTTGCGTCTCGAATCAAGTTTACTTGTTCTAGGGTTCATTTCTTGTTGTTATTCAACAGGTGTATTCATAACACTTTGTAATACTTTGTTGATAATAGTTAATAAAGGATTACTCGTTTGAAAAGTATATCTATTGTGTGTTATTGTTTTCGTGTCTTAGTTTCAACAATAGTTGTATTTTGGGACTTTCAGTTGATGAAGAGGGACCTACATGGATGACCCCGATCATGAACTATCTAGTTGATGAGACCCTTCCTGAGGACGAAAAGGAGGCGCGACGTGTCAAAAGGAAGTCGCAACATTTCAAACTCCGAGATGGCGTTCTATATAAGCGTTCCTTCTTACAGCCGTCGTTGCGATGCGTCGGGCCACGCCAGGCTAGCTATGTGATTAGTGAAATACATGAAGGATCGTGCGGCATGCACGTAGCCCTAAATTAGTAGTGGCACGAGCTCTACACACAGGGTACTATTGGCCAACTATGCATCGGGACGCGCGAGACATGATTCTTAAATGCAGCGATTGCCAAGTACACAGGCCAGTACCGCGACATCCACAGCAAGAACTAACACCCATCACATCACCATGGCCATTCTACAAATGGGGGATTGATATCGCAGGCCCTTTTCCTGTTGCCGCAGGGGGTGTTAAGTTCTTGATTGTAGCTATGGACTATTTCACTCGCTGGATAGAAACTAAGGCGGTCAAAACGATTACGGGCAAACAGGTAAAAAAGTTTGTTTGGGAAAATAATGTGTGTCGCTTTGGTTTGCCAGGCGAGATCATCTCGGATAACGGGAAGCAATTTGCGGATAATCCATTCAAGGATTGGTGCGCGACGCTAAACATAAAACGGTGTTTCGCATCAATTAAGCACCCACAGACTAATGGCCTCGTGGAGCGGGCAAATAGAAGCCTAGGTGAAGGTATAAAAGCGTGCTTAGATGAAAGAAGTGCCAAGTGGGTAGATGAACTGCCGCATGTCCTATGGGCATACAGGATAATGATCAAAACAGCCAATAGGGACACTCCATTCGCGCTGGCCTATGGAACCGAGGTTGTTATCCCAGGAGAAATTGGGATGCCAACAATCCGCACGGGGGAGGTTAACGTCGTCACCAACGATGAACAACTCCGGGTCAATCTAGACTTGTTAGAGGAGAAACGAGATATAGCAGCCATCAATGAGGCTAAGTCTAAGGCGCGTATGAAAGCTTATTACGATTCCAAAGTTAAGGGTGTTTCCTTTCAACCGAGGGATTTTTTCTATCGTGCTAACGAGGCAAGTCACGCAGAGAGCACGGGGAAACTTGGTCCAAAGTGGGAAGGGTCGTATGAGGTCACGGAAGCTTTAGGGCTAGGTGCGTACAAGCTGCGTGATATGGATGGCCGTGACTTGGATCGTACATGGAATATTTGCAACCTTAAAAGATGCTACCTCTGAAAGGCTACGGCCTACGCATGGACACTTCGATGTGGTCAGCTTCAATGAAGATCCATGTATTTTTTGTTTTTATGCTTTCTAGGTTCTATTTGTCTTAGGAATTTAATTCCGTCAAAAAATCGTAACCGTTCTAATAAAATGCCGTGGTGCCTAGCTAGCTCCACGGTTTGTTCTTGTGCAAATTATTGTCTTATGTTTTTAGAATTATTTGTTATTTTCTAGTATGTTATTACTTGTTCATATGCATTCATTCAACCATACATGTACTATTCGCTCTCAGGCGGGGTAAGAGGATTAAGTGAACCTAATAATTCAACTTGTCGCATAAGAGGTTTGCAACATCAGTGACGCGGATCATGTATCCTTACTAGACACCTTATTTACAAGACGTTGTAATAAGTTTCCACATGCCGTACTTACATAGTGCCGGACATGATAAAGACACACGGTGCACGTCTAGTAAATTATAGACTTAGTTTTATTCTTGATCAACCGTGACACGTCATGCAAACAGATACATGATATCTAACGAATAATAGCAAGTTTCAATACAAACAAACAAAATTTGTCATGCTCACCAAGGACATATATCTTAATAAATATTCTAAAGTGTTTACACATAGAATTACAAATTAAAGCCGTGTACATCCACAGACGAGTAAACAATAAGTAGTGCAAATGTTTACAACAGATAAACTAAAAAGGAGCCAGGCACTCCCCTACTTCTCTCTTACCTTCGGCTATCAAAGCACGAAGGGCTTCACCGCGCGCGTCTTTTCCCCTCTGCCCCTGGCTAGGTTGGCTTCCAACGCCTCAACTAATAGCCTCTCACCCTTCACGACCTTCAAACTGGCATCATATATTGGCAGAGTAAGCTGGATTGGGTCCGGGGTAAGCTTCGCCATGATATCCTAGTTGGAGACATCCTTTAGAGTTTCAAGGTCATCCAGGAAGGGGTACTCCATATCCCCTAGAGTGGCCATGGACGCCGTCATCTTTGCTTCCGCCTCAGGGTTATGGTAGGCATGCGTAGTGATATCTTCCTTCTTGCTTATTAATTCCGCAGCCCTGGTCAACCCTTCATGCCTGCCACGGTCAATACCTGATATGAGCAAAATCTCAGATCAATTAATCAACAAATCACCCTAAAACACATGGAAAATACCTAACTTTTGTGCTATAAAGCAGAATTATGTGGTGTGTTTTGTGTTTGTGCTTAAATAGGTAGCAAGGATACATTTTCAAGCAAACAAGAAGAAATCAAGCTCATTTATGATGAACAGACAAGAGAAGGATCAAAGATGACAAGTCAATTGAAGATGAAGGACCTATCTTGACAATATTCAAAAGTTGAGGGACTTAAATGCAAACTTTGGAAAAGTCAAGATCAAAGTCAAACTTGGTCAAACTTCAAGTCAACTAAGTCAAGGAAGTCAAATGAACAAGAATGCAAGTCAAAGGACTAAAATTTCCATTTAAATGAAGAAAGGAGCTCATTTGGATTTTCTGCTAAAGACAAGGGACTGAATTTGCCAAAAATACATCAAATTTGTACTCAATCCGTGTCACAAGCTCTTGACCAATCGAAATGCATGAAAAGTGAGTTGTGGATCGCCAGCTAACTTGCCACCTCACCCACTCATATATTAAACCGAATCTACTATAGTGCATCCCACTACTTCTCTTTTCAGCCAATCAGAACTCAACATGCAATATTGATTTTATCCACTAAGGACAATGATCCGAGTGAAGGGCCAAGAACAAATGAAAACTCGACACGTATCATCTTCAACAACGAATTAGCCCAGAACGTGGATTTAGATACAATGTATTTCATACAAAACTTTCTACATGAAAATTACTCGTATTAGGATGACGAATGCAACTGCATAAGTCAAATAAACTGAAACCTAAAGGAGAAGAAAACCCCTTTGGTGTTCTTGATGAACAATTTGCAATTTACCAGCTTTGAACACATGGCATCCTCCCATTGGTTGAGACACGTCAGACGTCCCCAACACATCATCACCAACTTCTATAAATAGGCATTGTACTTTCATTTTTAACAAGTAGCTAAGTGTGAAAAAACACACACACTTATATTTTTGCTCTCATCTCTGTTTGTTCATTCAGTTAGGAAACTTCTCTCAAGAGTTAGACACACTCTTGAGAGTTAGTTAGAAAGTAGTTAAGCAGTTGTAACAGTTTTTCTTCCATCAATCAATAAAAATCCCAAAAATATCCATTTCCTTATCTCTTAACTTCATTTCACTTACTCATTCCCTCAATTTTGTTACTGCTTTGTGATTTCATTGATCTTGAGTGATCAATGAAGTGTTGTTGATACATTGTGGAAGCTTTTTATGATCTATTCAGCATAATCAGTCAAGTTCCAGTCCTGAGTAGCAGTTTGGTGCAGTTTAGTTTGATTTTGAACAACAATGGCTTTTGGAGGTGATATATTGGTAAATGGTGGTGTACTGGTGGTGTTCTTGTAAAATCTAGTTGGCTCAGCGCCACACTACTCCATCAGTGGAGGCTTTTAGCTAAAAAGTTTGTCAATCTTATTTTAAGTTCCACTTAAGTGAATTTTGCATGCTCAATTCTTAGTGTAAACCATAAATGCTGATATGATCATGTGTTAGAACTTGTTTTAGTGTAACTGTTTTGATTTGATAGCTTGTGATAAGTTTTGTAGCCTTAGACTAAGTTTTACCTGTTTTCACCTTTATTTTCATCAGTCAAAGTCATTTGAGTGCATTTTGTGTGTTGGTGTTTGAACAAGTCTGAATATTGGTCAAATACTCTTCATTTTACTTACTGAACATTACTTGATATCAGTCTTAGCCTAATTCGCTCTCTTACTTAAATCTGCTTTGTAAAAGTTCATCATAGACTTGATAACTAGTGTTTGGATCTGCATAGCTTTTGTGGTATAAGTTTGTTAAACCTTTCAAGCTTTGCTTATTCATATTCAGTAAGCATTTGGTAACAAGTGTTTTCAGTTTTGAGGTCAAAGTTCAGGTCAAAAAGGCAATTGGCTAGAAAAAGTATGGGTCAAAGTCTGTGATACTTTTCATTCAGAAAACTTGCTATTTTCAAATCCATACCAATTGTTCAGTTCTTAACCAAATAACTTGAAACCAGTTTATAATTGTAGTTAAACATTCAAAGTTTGAGACAGTGCAAGGAAATTCTACAGCATTTTGATTTGAATGAAAAATCAGCTTATAAATAAGCTACTTAGCAAATGCAAGTTTCTGTAAAAGGAAGGTGACTGTTTTCTTGGATAGCCAAATCTACTTCATTAATCTAGCTATTTTCTTTCATAAATCTGTTTAGACAAATGTCTTGAGTAATTCTGGAAATTTTTAGCTTTTTCATAATTTTGGTCAAACTTGGTCAAATAAGCACTTGACAGCTTAATTCCATTTTCCTGCTTATCCAGTGCATCATTTCAGAAAGAAAAGACATTCCATACTCCTATTAAGCTGTTTAACAAGTTTGAGCATAAAAATCTGATTGTGCATGTCTCAATTTTCAGTTAGCTTATTCTTGGCTTATTGGAATAAGCTAGATTGAGTTTTACTTGATCTTAAGTTGTTTCCTTCTACATACCTAGCTACTTTTCCATTTTCAATCTTTTGAAACTAGTTTGAGCTTATTTGGTTCAGTAATAAGCTCATTTGAGCCTATTCTTTGAAGTGTGTCCGTTTTTTATAAATATGTCCCATTAATTGCACTGTAGTCCTCAGGGTTTGTAACTGTTTGTATTTGTAGCTAATTTTACAAGTAATTAGGGTTTGCTAATTTTCACCCCTTAATCTTTCTGTTACTTGTCAAAGTTGGTTAGGCAGTTTGGTTAGTTTGTTAAAAGTTAGTTCAAAGTTGTTAGAATTTACATTTTAGGTCCTTTTATTTTCTGAAATTTACATTTCAAGCTTTATACTTTCAGTTACTTTACATTTTGAGCACTAAACTTTCATGTTTTTACATTTTGGACTTTTGTGAATAATATTTGGTATTTGCCAAGTGTTTTACGGATAAATAGCTTAATATTTTTCACCATTTTTACTTGTTGTTTGAAATAGACATAGAATATCCAAATACCCTATCAACCAAGAACAATAATAAACTTGAGATTTTTAGGACTTTCAATTGGTCAAGAATCGAGAGAAAACGAACTTCAATATACTCAATTTCAAATGGCGCCGCTGCCGGTTCTTTGACTTTACGAGAGACTATTCATTGACGGTTTTCAATGGCTTTTGGGAACCGTTCACCCTGTGAACGTATCATAAATCAAAAACATAAAAAAATCAAAAATATAAAAATATAAAAACTAAAAAATAACAAAAACAATTCTTTTCCTAAAGAATTGACCAAAAAAATTAAAAATTCAAAAAGCAACCTTTTTCCTAAGAGATTGCAACCAAAAATATATATTATTAGATTTCCTCGGTTTTTACGTACATATAGTATTTTCTTTAAAAAATCAAATAAATACAAAAATATTTTCTCTATGTTATTATATGTAGATACTTATTCATATATGAACAACCAATACACATATCTCCATAAGTATTGATTTTGCAATACACCGTGTTAGGGAGCGTTCTGGTCCTTGACACGTGTATCGATCAAATTTAATTAAGCAAGAATAGATAAATACTTCCAATAGGCAATAATTCGAAGAATACAAACTACAAAGTGAATAGAAAGGCGATGTGCTATAAAATGCCATCTAAGGGTTAATAGGTACTTAAGTGCTTCGCGCCACCTAACACCCCGTTCACTAGTGCGTATTCTAAGAAGGAAGGCTTGATTGGGGGTCTTGCACCCAAGTAGTAATTACATATATTATACTTTCTTGTGGATATTTCATATTGAATCTCGAAGAGGATAATCCATTCTTCTTCAAAGTCGAACGAAAGCTTCTCTCTCACTCCTTGTATTGAGTTGCATGCTCACTCGCGGGCGTGCACAAATACCATTTGGTGTACAACCCCTTCCTCCCAAAAGGAAGAAAAAGAGAAAGAGTAAAAACACCACCGTCCATCAAGCCGATCCCGAGAGTCGTACTTTGATCAACACACAACAAGAAGCCATGGCCGGTGTTGACACTCGACCTTTGATGGAGCACTTGCAATCCAATGTGCAAGGATATGCTGATGCTATCAAGATACCTGATATTCCCGCAAACACCTTTGAGCTAAAGACATCTATGATTAACTTGGTTTCAAACACACCATTTTTGGGAATAAGAATGATAATCCACATGATCACCTTAAGAAGTTTCTTGCTCTTTGCAACACCATTAAGTACAATGGAGTTCCCCATGATGCCATTAAGTTGATATTGGTACAATTTTCACTAGAGGGCAATGCTAAGCATTGGTTAGATACGCAACCACCCGAGAGAATTACTGCATGGGATAGTTTCACTAAGAAGTTTTTGAACAAGTTCTTTCCTCCATCTAAGACCACGGCTTTGAGGAACTTAATTATAGGCTTTCAACAAAAACCTAGTCAAACCTTTAGTGATGCTTGGGAGGAGTTCAAGGAGTTATTGAGAAAATGTCCTAATCATGGATTCGATGAAGTTCACCAAATCAATACTTTCTATAATGGATTAAGACCTCATCACCAAGATTCACTTAATGCTTCCGCTGGTGGAAATATTCTTTCTAAATCCATTCAAGACGCTTGGGACATTATTGAGACCAAATCAATGGTGCAAATTAACACACAATTTGATGAGAGAGTCCATGTCATTTAAGAGGGTGGTTCCAAAACATTTGAGACTCAACTCCTTTCAACAATGCAAGAATTAACTCAAGCTCAAAAGGAAACTCAAACAATTTTGAAAAACACCCAAAAGATGCAACAAACCATGATGAATGACTTTATGAAAATTTCTTTGGGCAACAATTCCACCAATGATGTACATGCTATTGCTCTTTCATGTGAGATTTATGGAGGTACCCATTCCTATCAACAATGTGATAAGGTGAAAGGTTATCAAGGGGAGTGTTATGCTTACCAAGAAGAACATCAAGAACATTTCAAACCCAACATCAATCCAAACAACCTTTCTTACAAGTCTCAAAACTACCTTGCTCCACCGGGATTCCCACCCCATCCACCCACCCTTACTCAACCCAATCCCCCTCAATTGTTACAAAGGAACCAAGGGCCAAGACCACAATACCAAGGGAATAACTATAAAGCACCCAACAAATTTCACAATCAAGGAAATAACTTTTATCCACCAAATCAAGGATTTAATGCACCACCTCCACCCTATCTAAACCAAGGCTTTTATCAAGGGAATGTGAAACCTAACCCCACGGATTTGATTCTTCAAAATCTTACTTCTTATGAAAGACAAATGAAAGAGGCTCAAGAGGAAAACAACAAGAAACTTGCTCTTCTTCATAACCAAATTATGCATAATCAAAGACCACAAGGGGCTTTACCTTCTAACACACAAACAAACCCGAGGGCCAATGTCAATGCTATTACAACAAGAAGTGGAAAAATGACTAATGATCCTTCACCTCCTACACCTTCTATTGTTAAGCCTACTATGATTTCATCTTGTGATAAGCCTTCTACATCTTCTTCACCACCTACAAGCTCTACTACTACACCACCAATACCTTCTTAACCTATACCCACTTCTCCTTTACCTTCCACAACTCCCAATGAAGAAGCTAACAAAGAAAAATCTTCCACTACAACACCTACTCCACCTACACCAAAACCAACCCTTCCTTACCCTTCAAGATTGAGAAAAGACAAATTGAAAAACAAGGATGATATACAAGTCTCAAACCTTTTGAGGATGTTCAAGCAACTCAACATAAACATCTCCTTTGCGGAAGCTCTTGCTTATATGCCAAAATTTGCTAAGATGTTCAAAGATCTTCTCTCCAACAAGGAAAAATTGGTGGATTTGCCTAACACATCCCTTAATGAGAATTGTTCTGCCGTGTTGCTCAAAACCTTACCTACAAAACTTGGAGATCCGGGGCGCTTTTTGATCCCTTATAATTTTCCTAGGGTGGAAAATTTCATGGCATTGGCGGATCTAGGGGCAAGCATAAATCTCATGCCTTTATCGGTTTGGCAAAAATTCTCTCTTCCCGAGCTCACTCCAACTAGGATGACCCTTGAGTTAGCCAATCGTAACATAGCTTACCCGATAGGTATTGCGGAGGATGTGTTTGTAGGTGTGGATAAGTTTACCTTTCCGGCCGACTTTGTAGTGGTTGATTATGACATGGACCCGAGAGTTCCTCTAATTGTTGGTAGACCATTTTTGAGGACGGTCGTACTCTTATAGACGTGGCGGAGGGAGAACTAATCATGAGAGTAGAGGATGAGAAAGTGGTGTTTATGTTAGGAAAAGTGACTAAGAAGTCTCAAGCTTGTGAAACCATTAACATAGTTGATGTACTTGATGAGGTGTGTGATGAGCATTTCCATGATGCTTGTAAGAGTAATAGTGAAGATATGCCCCATGTTGAGACCGTGGCCTCAATTGCTCCCTCCTTAACACCTTTTGGAGAGAGTGATTTCTTATTGGAGGAATTTGAGTCCAACTTCCTTGGTAATGATTATTCTCCCATTAATTGGGAAGAAGACATTCTCACTATCCAAAAGTTGCTCAATGAGGATCCCATTCCTTCACCCATCCCACAAGAAGTTACCAATGATGATCCCTCTATAGTGAAACCTTCGATAGAGAGTCCACCTCCCCTTGAACTTAAGGACCTTCCATCCCACCTAGAGTATGCTCTCTTAGATGGGAAAGACCAATTACCCGTGATCATTGCTAAAGATTTGAAAGAGGATGAGAAAGAAAAACTCATAGAAGTCCTTAAGAAACATAAGCAAGCCATAACATGGAAAATATCCGATATAAGGGGAATTGATCCACATTTTTGTACAGACAAAATCCTTATGGATGATGATTATAAACCCGCCATTCAAAGCCAAAGAAGGGTTAACCCTAAAATGCATGAGGTCATTAAGAAGGAAGTTATCAAACTCCTTGATGCGGGCATGATTTACCCCATTTCCGACTCTCCATGGGTTAGCCCGGTACATTGTGTTCCTAAGAAGGGTGGAATCACCGTAGTGCCCAATGAGAACAATGAGCTTATTCCTACTAGACTTGTTACGGGTTGAAGAGTTTTTATTGATTATAGGAAGCTCAATGATGCTAATAGGAAAGATCATTTCCCATTGCCTTTTATGGACCAAATGCTTGAACGCTTAGCGGGAAATAAGTACTATTTCTTCCTAGATGGATTTTCGGGTTATTTTCAAATACCCATTAACACTAAGGATCAAGAAAAGACCACATTCACTTGTCCCTACGGTACATTTGCTTACAATAGAATGCCTTTTGGCTTGTTTAATGCACCGGGGACATTTCAAAGGTGTATGATGGCAATTTTCCATGACATGATTGAGCAAACCATAGAAGTTTTCATGGATGATTTCTCGGTTTTTGGAGATTCATTCACTTCTTGTCTCTCCCATTTAGAACGTATGCTAAAGAGGTGTGAAGAAACACGTCTTGTTCTCTATTGGGAGAAGTGCCATTTCATGGTCAAAGAGGGGATAGTCTTGGGACATAAGATATCAAACAAAGGTTTAGAAGTGGATCGTACTAAGATAGATGTTATTGCTAAGCTTCCCCCACCTACAACGGTGAAAGGAGTTAGGAGTTTTTTGGGTCATGCGGGGTTCTATAGACGTTTCATACAAGATTTCTCTAAGATAGCAAGACCGATGACCCACCTCTTGGAAAAAAAGGCTCCTTTCATTTTCAACCAAGAGTGTTTGGACTCTTTTGAGATACTTAAGGAAAAGTTGACTAAGGCTCCCGTTTTGGTTTCTCCAAATTGGGAATTGCCTTTTGAGCTTATGTGTGACGCAAGTGATTATGTCATGAGGGCCGTCTTACGACAAAGAGTGAATAAACATTTTCAACCTATACACTATGCTAGTTGTTGATCCCAAACTTAGATCGATTAAGCTTGTGTAAACGAGATTAGATCAAGTTATACACGTAGAGAAACTTTGTTTATGTATAAAGTAATTCAAGTGTTATGCGGAATTAACACTTAAACAAGAACACACAAAGGATGTAAAACAAATTTTCACTTGATTGATAATAACGAACTTGCTTACAATGAAAGTGTTTAACGTATGAAAACTTATTATGAAACATAACCTAAAGGTCTTCTTTATAGACATAAGAAGCCTTGTACAAGAGTCTACGTATCAACTATTCTAGGTAAAGATAATTATAGAAAATATATTGTTGATCCTATCTTTACTAGAAACAAACTAGAAACATAATACGCGTAGACCATATCTTTCTATCAGTGCTTGTCTTCAACCTATCAACGCTTGACTTCTTCTTGTCAACACTTGATCTGTCAGTATTTGTTTTCTTTTTATCAACGCTTGTTTTCCTCTTGTCAGCGCTCAAGTGTACTGGCTACATTTTATTCCCAACAATCCTCCCCTAAAATTGATATCTACTCTAGTAATCAAGTTTCTGAATAAAAATTAAGAACTAGGAGGAATCTTACAAATCTTATCATATTGGTAATAAACATGCCTATTCAAATCTTTGGCCACGTCACTTGAATAGTCAATCTCCAGCTGTGTTGTCTTCATCTTTTCCAAAACTTCTTTGGACATGGGATACTGACCATCTACAAGAAGATACTCATCAAACTTTATAGAGCTCAAATAATACACACCAGCAGCTGAATACAAACGCCATTAAAGACCACTGATATCATCCTCAAGATCCTTCCAAACAGTAGGATCTTCTTCTTTTGGTCCACACATTCTCTTGAATGTTGACCAAAGTTTTATTCCATTGACTGAAGTAGGAGCTTCAGTCTCATACTTGGCCTCCAACAACCTCCAAAGGTCTACCAAGTCTTCTCTATCCACACTTGCAAAGAGAGATATAAGAGTAGTAAATATGTGTACCTCTTTCCCATACCTGCCAATCTTCCAAAACCCATTTGCATCTTCTTCATAGCTTATGATAGGGTTTCTGAGATCAAGAGGTAACACTTGTACCATATCTGAAGCTTCCATAGGTGAGAGCTTGATGCTCCTTCTTATAACAGCTTTACTGGGATTCAATTTATCCATATCTTTAGGGAACTCAAGTGGAACTCCCTTCTTCAAAGGCCTTGGAACAATCATTGCCTTCTGAATCTCCATCTCTTCTGCAAGTTCTTCTTTCCTTTCATCTGAAAGAAGTCTTAGAGTGTTCATTTCCTGTACTTTTGCCCAAATGGGATAAGCCTTGTACTCCAATTATTGAAAAGATAATCCCTGCAATTTCTTGAAGGTCCATCCAGTTCCTTGACATCTGAGTAACATGTAGTAGAGCTCTCTTCTATCCCTCTTCAGCAGTGAGAAAACATTGCTAGCCTTGTGTTTTAGAATTACCTTGCAGTCACTTTGAACTCTTAGAAGAATCTCCAATCCCCAAATATGGTCTGAAATTGTCAAATCTGGATTCTCCATAATCCTATTCTCTCAAACATGGTACATCTGAACTACTTCTGGCATATCAAAGTCTACTTGCAATTTCAACTCTCTAAGATTTTCCCTTGCCAAGTCATCACCATATTCAAGTCTTTCTGGTTGTTCAATTATCATCACACTTCAATCTGAACTTTCATCATCACTTCCTTCTTGTTCCTCTGAAGTGACAACAAATGGTGATTCACCAACCTTCTCCATCTCTTGTTCCATAAGTTGTGTAGCCAACCTTGAATCAAACTCTACTTGTGCTGCATCCTTTGGAACTGCTACTTCTACCATAATTCCTTTACCCTTATCTAATGGATCAATGATGGGTAAGGATCCTGTAAAGATACGTCTTTGATGATAGCTGATGACTGGAATACATCAACCATATCTGCAGGTCTGTCAACGCTCAAATTCCTTGTGTCAGCGCCCAATTTGCTCATGTCAGCGCTTGGTGTGTCAGCGTTCAAATATTGCTTGTCAACACCCAAATTACTTGTCTCAGTGCCTCTTGTAAATTGCTCCAACATAGTTGTAAAAGACAAGTTTAAATTGGTAGGAGTAACCAGAGATGTGTCAAAACCTGGTTGCTTCTTCAATTCAGTGAGGGCTTCAACAACACCCAAAGATTCTCCATCATGTAAGCCCTTATCACTCACATTAATCTGCTCATCCTCCCCTTTGGAAGATTCCTCCATCCCACGCCTAGTGCTAGCATTCTCCAAAATGACAATCATCTCCCTCAATTGCTTGAGTTCAAGGCCTTGTGTACCGACTGTTTGTACCAAGTCTGCATTTTGCTTTTGCAAGCTAATGCAAACAGCCGTCAATTCCATCAATGTGTATGGTTCCAATCTGCCCTCCTCTAAAATGGGTATTTGACCTCCCAAGTTAGAGTCATGGGGCATGGATGAGGTCTTAAAGATGTTAGGACTGTCTTGGCCTGCATCTAAGCCAGAACCAATAGTCCCAGCCTCATCCATAGCACCAACCACACTTGTGGTGGTGGTTCTCTCTGCTACATGGCTAGGACCACTAGAGGAGAACACTCTAGTTGTCCTTTGGCGTTTTTGCAACCTATATTGTGGTGGGGTAGAAGATGATGTGGATTGGGTGGATGTTGGAAGGTTAAGGGGTGTTTGGGTCTGTGAAGGAAAGGTGTCAACGTTTGGATTACTTGTGTCGACGCCAACATTTAATGTGTCAACGTCAAAGGGTTCTTGGTCAATTTCCATGTGTTGAGGTGTAGGTAAAGGTTCTGGTATTGGGTCAAGTTGTGGTTTTGGGTCTGGTTGGGGTTATGCTGTTGCAATAACAGCAAGCATAGCTTGGGTGAGGGGTAATTCATGATGAGAGGGTGAATTTATCTTGGTAAAAATAGCTTTCTTTTGCACAGGGATCTCATAAAAATCATCATGATCCCTTGTGCAGTAATTTTGCACATCAAAAACCATTTGCAAAAATCTGGGATAAGCCAAAGTCATCTTATTCCCTTTGTTTTTACACATGCCATCAAAAATCATTTTTGAATAATTAAACTTTTGCCCATTTGCAATGCACACAATTGCACTAGAAATTGATCTATTAATTTCTTTGTGTGCAGTACATTTGGGACTCAAACATTGTAGGATGACATGTATGAGGTACTTCCAGGCTGGGGGAAACTCTTGTTTATGATATTTGTTTAAAGCCCTCATCAGGGAAAGGATAACCCAAAGCCCAAAGCCCAAAGTCCTTGTTCTATTTCATTAATGGGGAGGGTGGTTATACCATCTGCATCATCAAGATGCAAAGCATGGCGAACCAAGGCTTCAGTAACCACCCATGTACGCCCATGAACAATAGTTGATACTGTAGTCACATTATTAATTGTTGAGGAACTGACAGTGTTCCAAAACTGCTTAATATGAGTGACAGAGATGAGAGGAGCATGAGAAAGAGCATACCTAATAGGAGATGCATTCAAATACGCCACCATCTGGGTGTATTGTGGAAACAGAGTATCATCAGCGTCCAAATATGCAATCATGTTGTGTTGACTCCTGAATCCCAATACCAAGTCACTTGGTTTAAACTTTGGTGCCATTGTTGAAGAAAGCTGTTTGTGAATTTGAGAAAGATGAATTATAGGAAGAAAATTTTTAGACAAGAATATGAGGTACCCTGTTTAAAAATAGGAGCCAAATATATAAGAGAGATAGGTGCATGTGATTGGTCAAAAATTAGGCAACTATTTTCAAAATATAATGATGAAAATATTGAAAAGAAAATAAGTTATCTCATGCATTAATTAAAAGTTATCTGCTCCCAAAATTACGGCCCCAAAATTCGTCAAAAATAACAACTGGGTAGGTCCCAATGAGTGTCAACGGTCAAAAATAACCCATCAACGCCCAACGGCTATATTCTTGTCAACGTTTGCCAAAGCCATGTCAGCGTCTAAATTGGTCATAACAACGCTTGGAAAAATACTTGTCAGCGTCCAAAAATAAAAGTAATAAAAATGAAAAAGGACCTTAACAAAGTAATTTATCCTAGTGAAGATAACCTATAAATTGATAATTATTATAGGGCGGCAAGCACTGTCCAGTTATGCACACTTGCTTATGCAAGATAGACATAACAGTACTCTAGTGTCCCTTGCTAACCAAAATTCTTAACAATTAAGTTATCTCATAAAATTCATTGTAACTCCCAGGTAAAACCCATTATAAATCATTCCCAAGTCTCCCAACAGACCACATCCAATTCTAGGCCAAAAATGTCTTGGCAGCATGCATAGTATATCAACTTTGCATGCTATAGTGCCTCATGATTTAGTAAACTAACTCATACTCACCTGTGCACACAATCTAGAATTGTGATAAGAGTATTTTAAGAATACCCAAAAGTCCTAAAGGTTACTAAAACCTCCCCTTAAACTGTGATACATATGTTGCCCAATAATATGCATGAACATAAAAAATTTATGTCAAGATAGGAATATAAATATTCCAACCATCATCCATAAATAAAAACATGCTCAAATGATTCTCCAAGGATCCATAAGCAACTCTGTATCCAATGGTACAATGCTAACACCGCCTGCACAGTTAGATCAAAAACCACAAAACTAACATTGTTGCTGACAACGTCACGATAACACTTGTCAGCATTAAGATAACCTTTGTCAGCGTTAGACAAATATAGTGGAAAATCTAACTTCTCAAAAAGACCAATAACAATGCATTATCTTGTACATACTTTTACAAAAAGACCCCAAAACACATATTAAGTGAGATTGATCATTCCAATACTTGTTACCAAGTATTGAAACCTTCCAGCATCAAAAGGTTTAGTTAATAAATCAGACACATTTTCTTCTGTGTCAACCCTATCTGGTTGTATTAAACCCTTTTCAAAACAATCCCTTATAAAATGATGTCAAATTTCTATGTGTTTTGTTTTAGAATGATGTACAAGATTTTTAATAATGCATAAAGTGCTGTTATTGTCTACAAAAAACTTGGTATGCATGAAATTATACCCATAATCCAACAGCTGGTTCTGAATCCATAAGACTTGTCCACAACAAGCAGCTGTAGCTACACACTCTGCTTCAGTTGTAGAATTGGCCACCACTGTTTATTTCTTGCATTGCCAAGATATCAACCTACTCCCAAGAAACTGACATCCACCAGTTATGGATTTTCTATCAAACTTATCACCACCATAGTCACTGTCTGAATATGCAATAAGCTCTAATGGTGAATCTTTTGGATATCATAATCCCAAATCTGGATAACATCTAAGGTACCTAAAGATTCTTTTGACAGCATGAAGGTGACACTCTTTGGGAGTCACTTGATGGCGTGCACATGCACACACAGCAAACATAATGTCAGGTCTTGAGGCTATGAGATACATCAATGAACCAATCATTGATCTATAGTGCCTGACATCCACATCTTTTCCATCCCCAACTTTTCCCTAAGGGTGTTCTCTATCCATAGGAGTAGTAGCCCTCTTTTCATGTGGAGAAAAGCCAAACTTCTTCAAGATTTATGCCACATATTTATCCTGAGAGATGAAGATACCATCTTCTTTCTGCTGAACTTGTAATCCTAGAAAGAAGTTCATCTCCCCCATTGCACTCATCTTGAATTTGTCTGTCATAAGCTTGGAAAAGTCTTCACTCATCTTTGGATTGGTGGAGCCAAAGATGATATCATCCACATAAACCTGAACAAGTAAGACATCCTTACCAGTCTTCTTTGTAAATAATGTCTGGTCTATGGTGCCCCTTTTGAATCCATTTTCCACCAGATAAGTGGACAATGTGCCATACCATGATCTTGGGGCTTGATGAAGTCCATACATAGCTTTCTTGACTCTATACACCTTGTATGGATGTTTTGGATCTTCAAAACCAGGAGGCTGCATTACATACACCTCCTCAACAATTGTGCCATACAGAAAAGCACTCTTCACATCCATTTGATAGACAGTGAAGCCCATGCAGGAAGCATAGGCTATAAATATCCTTATAGCCTCAATCCTTGCAACTGGTGCAAAGACCTCCTCATAGTCTATCCCTTCCTCTTGTGTATATACTTGAGCCACCAAGCGTGCCTTGTTTCTAACCACAATGCCTCTTTCATCTTTCTTGTTTCTAAGAACCCATCTTGTCCCAATAGGTCTGACATATCTGGGACAATCAACCAGCTCCCAAACATCCTTAATAGCAAATTGGTGAAGCTCATCCTGCATTGTTTCCACCCAACTTGGTTCTTTGAGAGCATCAAAAATATTCTTGGGTTCCTGTTGTGACAGAAAACAGGCAAATAAACATGCTTGAACAAGAGGGGTATCAACCTTCTTGTGTATATTGGCAATAAATCCTCCAAGAGTCTGATGAGATCTTCTAGTTTGAACAGGAGACATGACATCCCTAATAATTTGAGACGTGGGGTGATTCTTCATTATAGAAGTAAGAACTCCTCCCTCAAAAAGTTTGTTGTCTTCAATCTCATCATCCATGTTACCAATATCTTCTTCAGACTCTCTTCCATCAATATTTGTATGAACCTCTTCATGTCTATTTGAAGGTTCACCTTGTTCAAAATTGGAAGAGAAAATATGCTCAAAAGAGTTGTCAACGCCTGAACCAAGGTTGTCAGCGTTTGATCCATCCACGCCTGAAATGGTGTTGTCAACGTTTGAGCCATCAACGCCTGAATTTGTCCTGTCAGCGCTAGATTTTCCTTTGTCAGCGCCTGAAGGACCATGCATGTTGTTAACTGGTGATACTTGGGGACCACCATTTTCCTTTCCAGCAGCAGCAGCAGCAAAAGCATCTGTCCATATGGGAACAGTAACATACTCAAGTATGGGAGATGACTTGTCTGCTTGTGATCCAACCTCTTCATTAACCTGTGTACCTGAAACATCAACAACTGGTTCTTCCACAACATTTGAAGTTACCTTCACAATGTCTGGATTAGTAACAGGCATATAATTCAGAGTCCTAGATAGAGGTTCCAAGTCAAACAACCAATTTGGACCACTTTCAGGATCACTAGGTTTACTGTCTAAAAACCTAACATGTACTTTCTCAAGTATACGTTTTTCCTTCTTAAGGTAAACCCCGCATCCCTTACTCTGTGTTGAATAACCCATGAAATAGCCTTCATCACCTTTAGCACTAAATTTACCTAAGGCATCACTAGTATCTAATACAACTACATGACAGCCAAAAGGTTTAAGAAAACCAATATTAGATTTCCTTCCCCAAAGTAACTCATAAGGTGTTTTGTTATGTATCTTGTTGACCAATGCTCTATTCTGAACATAACAAGCTGTATTCACAGCCTTAGCCCAAAAAGCTATGGGAAAGTGAGCATCAGCCAACATAGTCCTGGCTGCTTCAATTAGGGTTCTATTCTTTCTCTCAGCAACCACATTTTGCTGTGGGGTTCTGGCAATACTAAACTGCCTAGTAATCCCTTTCTTGGCATAAAAATCATCCAACAGTTTATTCCTAAACTCACCACCATTATCACTTCTAAGCATCTTAACTTCATTACCAGTTTTCTTTTCTATTTGGTTAATAAAGTTAATTAAAGTATCAGTAGTGTCACTTTTCATAGCTAAAAAGAAAGTCCAAGTAAACCTAGAAAAGTCATCTGTGATGACAAAGCAATATGATTTACCATTCAAACTCTCTATATTAGTTGGACCAAACAGGTCCATATGCAACAAGTGAAGTGGTTTAGAACTAGAGTGCACCTGTTTAGACTTAAATGAGACCTTGTGCTATTTGCCTTTAAGGCATGCAACACAAGAGTGGTCATTTTGAAAAGCCCTTTCAGGCAAACCATCAACCAAACCAAGTCTCACAAGTCTGTTTATATTTTTAAAGTTAATGTGCCCTTGTCTCATGTGCCATAGATTACTCTCATCAACTGAAGCTTTAGCATAAAAACATGACATGTTATTATTCATCCTAATCCCATTAAGATTCACATTATAAATGTCCTTATGCCTAGGTGTTCTATAGTCAATAAATTTCTCATCTGGTATTTGAAAATCCTTGCTCAACACCAAGCATTCAGTATCAGTGAAAAGAACCTTATTTTTGTTATCACAAACTTGTGATACACTGAAAAGATTATAATCAAGTTCTTTTACCAGAAACACGTTTTCAAAACACAAGTTTTTGGTGAGAAGAGTTCCTTTGCATGTGATAGTTCCATATTCGCCTCCAAAGTAAAATTTATCACCAGCCTTAATGGGAGTGAATTTAGTCAGATAATCTTCCTTCCCAGTTATGTGCCTAGAGCATCCACTATCCCAATAGCCATAATCATTCACCTGTTTTTGAATGCCCTGCACATAAAGAAAACAAATTAGTTTTCTTTGGGAACCCAAGCCTGAGCAGACTTAGATTCATCTGGTTGTTCAACAAGAACAGACTTAGTTCTCATAACAACCCCTTGTTCATCCCTTTTTGGATGAAACACCCAGTTGACCCCAATTGGTTTTGTGATGACCTTTGAAATATAATTAAATCTGTTGCAAGTCATAGAAATCCCATTAGAATTAGGGTTTTGATCTTGCTTAGGTCTCCATGTCAAGCTAGAAGAAGCTTTAGACCCCTTTCCCTGTGGTTGCAAATATTTAGGTCTGGCAACGCTTCTGTCAGCGTTAGATTTGGTCTTGTCAATGCTAAAATTACCCTTATCAGTGTTGAACCTAGGGTTTGCTACAGGAACCCATTGCCTATTAGACCATGTATTGGTCTTCTGAAAAGGTCTTTGTCCATGAGTGTTAGACCCTTTGGTAAAGAATGTGGCTGGTCTAACAACTTGTGGACTTTGCTCCACAAAAGTTTTGGGTCTGACAGTGTTTGACCTTTTGTCAGCGTTGACCTTGGAAGCATTGACACACTTATAGGCTAAATTTGAAAAGCTACCACAAGTGTAACAGGCTTTTCTAGACACAACTCTAGGTCTAGAAGAAAAGAAACCTGTTCCATTATCACTAACTTGGCTTTTTGGTGACCTAGTATTCCTATACATTTCTGCATACTTAATGCTAGGTTTTCTAACAGTGTTTGAGCCAAGGTCAACAGTCTTGCCAGTGATTGGGTTTGTTACTTTGATAAGGGTCGACTCATTTGGACTATCACAAAGCATGCCACCCTTGACAAACAAGGTAGGGTTAGCTTTCTTCCATTCATTCAAATCAGTCAACTTTTGCCTATATTCCTCTACTGGGGTGAGGACTCTTGGTGGAGGAATAAATTCCTCTTCTTGGAGTTCTGGTAAACCAGTCCAAGATAAGTCCTTTCTTTGGACACCATAAAAGTCCCCAGCTGGTGGTGGAACACCAGAATAGTCTTTCATCCCAATCCCAGTCATGTCCCTAGGATCCCTCTGTTTATTAACACATTCTCCTAGGGTTTGTGAGGCCTTATCAAATCTCTGAATTTTAAGGTCTACATTATCCTTATTCTTGATATCCTCATCTAACTTAGCTTGTAATTCAGCATTGACCCTTTCCATGATGTTTCTAATATCATTACTAGCATTTAAATCATGTTTTAAGATATTTATTTTATCTTTTAGGTCAAGCTCCATTTTCTTATACTTAGAAACTGTCTTTTCAGTTTGAGTGAGAGCAAGTTGATAGTTAGACAACTTACATCTCTCAGTACTCACATCTTCTAACAACCTTAAAACCTCTTTGTTAAGTCTTTCAGTATTTAAACGACAACCCTTACTACAAAAAGCATCATCATATACCTCATTGTCTGTTGAAGATGAGGAGTGTGCCATGAGAGCATATTGAACATGCTCTTCTTCTTCTATCTCAGCAACCAAAGCTTTATCCTCTTCCTCATCCTTAGCCAAATAGCTCATGTCCCATCCAATACCATCAACTTCTTGCACTGCCACCATGGGCTTAGGATCCTGAGCCTTAACAATTTGACTTGAGGGTTTTCCAGCATCAGATCTTCTTGGAGATCTGCATTCTCTCATAAAATTCCCCATACGATGACAATTGTAGCACTCAACCTTGGATTTATCAAATCCAGCAGTGTCTTTTGCATTGAATGTCATCTTCTTCTTGAACCTTCTATTCCATCTATTTGCTCTTATACTTGCAAGAGCCATGTTCCACTTTATATCCATCTCCTCCAAGTGCTCATCACTTATTTGCTCAAGGTCCTCATATGTAATCGCAGAACCATTGGGAAATGAAGCAATGTATGCACACACAGTATCCAGATCCAAACCAGCAGGCTTAACTCTTGGTGAGTCAATTTTGTACGTGTCAGCGTCTGAATGTGAGGCGTTGACAGGATATGATCCAGCGTTGACACATGTTGATCCAGTAACTGGTTGCATGTATGAATCCTTCTGATCAAATTGGCCTTCACTATGTGAGAAGAAGGCCATGTTACTATTGGTAGACTTACTTCCATGATCCAAAAGAGTTTCCTTCTCCAACAGCCTTAGTTTGTTGTAAACATCATCAAAAGTAGAACTTTTGTGAGTGTTGTTGGCAATTATAGATCTTGCCTCAATCTTCCACGCATCACCAAGGCTTTTAAGAAAAGTGACAATAATGTCAACATCACCAATTTGTGTCCCCATGAAGGACAACTTGCTTGTAATGTCAAGAAGTCTGCTTCTCACACTACTTAGCTTCTCATTAGGTTGAGACTTGAAAACAGCATACTCATGTAAGAGTTGCTTCATTTTCTCTTCCACAGTATCAGCATTACCACCATATGCAACTTCAAGGGCTGCCCAAAGGTCTTTTGCAGACTTATAACCTCTGTATTTGTGCTGATTCTCTTGTCCCAAAGAGAGTTTCAGAATGCTTAGGGTTTTCATATCAACCCTTTTCTTTGCTATGTCATCAGCAGACACAGCTCTACCATCTTCAGGTTTTTGTTTCTTATCTACTTCAGAACATCCTTGAACAGCTGATCTTGTAGCAATGGCATTTGCTAACTTTTGAGCTTTATTGAAAGTGTTTCCATATTCAATAATCTCCCAGAGAGTGTAGTCATGGATTTGCAGATATTGCTCAAAGTTGAACTTCCATAGCTCAAAATTGTCTACATCAAGCATGGGAATCTTGATGTTGTGGTTTGAGGAGGAGGAGGTTACTTCTGGAGTGGACATGATGTTTTTAGGGTTTTGTGAAAAATTAGGGTTTTGGTGATTTAGGGTTCTTGTGTTCTTTTAGATCAAAGTTTCTCAACAAGCTCTGATACCACTTGTTGATCCCAAACTTAGATCGATTAAGCTTGTGTAAACGAGATTAGATCAAGTTATACACGTAGAGAAACTTTGTTTATGTATAAAGTAATTCAAGTGTTATACGGAATTAACAATTAAACAAGAACACACAAAGGATGTAAAACAAACTTTCACTTGATTGATAATAACGAACTTGCTTACAATGAAAGTGTTTAACGTATGAAAACTTATTATGAAAAATAACCTAATGGTCTTCTTTTATAGACATAAGAAGCCTTGTACAAGAGTCTACGTATCAACTATTCTAGGTAAAGATAATTATAGAAAATACAATGTTGATCCTATCTTTACTAGAAACAAACTAGAAACATAATACGCGTAGACCATATCTTTCTATCAGTGCTTGTCTTCAACCTATCAACGCTTGACTTCTTCTTGTCAACACTTGATCTGTCAGCGTTTGTTTTCTTCTTATCAACGCTTGTTTTCCTCTTGTCAGCGCTCAAGTGGACTAGCTACATTTTATTCCCAACACCATTAAAACCATGACGGGTGCACAACTTCATTATACCACCACGGAAAAAGAGTTTCTTGCTATAGTCTATGTCTTTGAGAAATTTAGACCTTATCTTGTGTTATCCAAAAGCATAGTGTATACGGATCATTCCGCTCTCAAGTACCTCATGACAAAGCAAGATGCTAAGCCTAGACTTTTGATATGGGTGTTATTGCTACAAGAGTTTAAGATAGAGATTCGTGATAAGAAAGGAGTCGAGAATTTAGCGGCGGATCACTTGAGTAGACTTGAGCATCCTTTTCAAGGAGATTTGCCTCATAAAGAAATCAACGAATCCTTTCCATTAGAGGAGCTCATGTCTATCTCTTCTTAAGAGGATGTCATCCCTTGGTTTGCGGATATTGCAAACTATCTTGTGGGGATGTGCTAATAGAGGGTCTCACTTCCCAACAAAAGAAGAAATTTCTTAAGGAAGTGAAGTATTACTTTTAGGATGACCCTTACCTCTTTAGGCAATGTGCGGACCAAATCATTAGACGGTGTGTAGATGGGCCCGAGGCATTTAAGATTTTAGAAGCTTGTCATAAGGGACCTACGGGTGGACACTTTGGGCCCAACTATACCGCCAAGAAAGTCTTTGATTCGTGTTACTATTGGCCTTCCATATACAAAGAGGCCCAAGAAATGGTGAAATTTTGTGATGTATGTCAAAGAGAAGGAAAAATTACTCAAAGAGATGAGATGCCACAAAACTTCATGCAAGAGTGTGAGATTTTTGATGTGTGAGGAATAGATTTTATGGGACCTTTTCCATCTTCCAAGGGAAATAAGTACATACTCGTAGCGGTGGATTATGTGTCAAAGTGGGTTGAGGCTAAAGCCTTACCTACTAATGACGATCGAGTTGTAGTGAAGTTTTTGAAGCAGTTATTTGCTAGATTTGGTGTACCTCGGGCCATCATAAGTGATCATGGTACTCACTTTTGTAATGATCAATTCACAAGAGTTACGAAGAAGTATGGTGTTAATCATATACTTTCTACTACGTATCACCCTCAAACCAATGGTCAAACCAAGGTCACAAATCGTGCTTTAAAGAGAATTCTAGAAAGAACGGTGGGAGAGCATCGGGCTTCTTGGTCGGATAAGCTTGAAGATGCTTTGTGGGCTTTTAAGACACCAATTGGTTGTACTCCATATAGGCTTGTCTATGGAAAAGCATGCCACCTCCCATTCGAGTTAGAAAATAAGGCTTCTTGGGCTTTCAAGTGGGCTAATTTTGATTTAAACCAAGTCGGCTCACATAGAAAGGACCAACTCAATGAAATGGATGAATTGAGAGCCAATGCTTATGAGAACTCATTGCTTTATAAGGAAAAGAACTAAGCAATTGCATGATGCTAAGATCAAGAACCGTGAGTTCAAAGTTGGAGAGCTAGTTCTCCTCTTTAACTCAAGGTTGAAACTCTTTGCAGGCAAGCTTAAGTCGAGATGGTCCGGTCCATTCACTATTGCTCAAGTATTTCCATATGGAACTATTGAGTTGTCAGAACCCGATGGTCCAAATTTCAAAGTGAATGGTCACCGTGTTAAGCACTATTTTTGGGAGGACATTTCCGTGGAAATGGTCCAAGAGATCCCCGTTTTCCCCATGAATTAATTCATTGTGGGAAGAGTCGAGCTAGAGACTCCTTAAATCAAGCGTGAATAACTAGGTTTAAAGGTTTTAGACTTAGAGTGTTGTAGGAATAAGGATGGAGAGTTGATGAGAAGTGTAGGGGAGACCTTCCTTTTGTCTTTATGTTGTTTGTAGGGTTTCTCACTCATCACGTGCTTTGGAGCTTATGGAGGAGGCCCTTGTATTCGGTTCACTTCGTTACTATTGTGATTTTTCATGGACACATTGTGCTTAAAAAATGAATTCACTATAGTTGATCTTTCCTTAGCTTGGGTTAAGCAAAGTCTATTCATTGTCATAAGTGTAAGGGAAGTTTATACTTCCATGCTCTTAAACATTGAGGACAATGTTTAGCTTAAGTGTAGGGGGTCTTCTATCGAAGTAACCTTACCTAGACTTTGTCATTGACCTTCATGATAACATGGAAAATTAATTTTTCAAACATTTTTCAAATTTTTGATCTACTTTGGCCACCAAAAATATGCATTCATAATTTTTGCATAGATCATTTTTCATTTTCATAACACATTTGCATTGTATATATTCTTCTTTTATTTTTCATCAAAAATATATAAAAGAGAAAAAATATAATAAGGATATGGTTTAACAAATTTAGACTTCTTTGACATATTAGGCCCGCCATGAATATTTTGACTCAACCCGAGTTTGCTTATCTAAGCATTCTCTAGCTAGTATCCTTAACCATGTAGTCCTTCATTGGTCTATTAGGCTAAGCATCTACGAGTCTCATTATTTGAGATTTTAAATTTGTGGAGAATGGGAAATGATAGAGTTGAAGCAAGTATAAAAGGGCTAGATAAACTTCATGATAATTACTTGTGGCTAAGCCCTTCTCTTCTTTACCTCTATTTTCTTCGCATGTATATATGTTAATAAATAATCAAGAACGGTTTTAATTGGTTTGTAGTCTCTTATGCGTTTTTGTCTAATCATTCATGGTTGGTATAAGTACGTCTTAAGATTCTAAGTTAGAACGTTTTATGTGTACTAGACTTATGTCATGCTTAATACTTAGCAGGTGTTTTTCCTTTTATTCTTTTCAACTTTCTTTGTGAGGAATAAAGAAAAATAACAGCGCCTTACAAAAAATTGAGTGGCTAGAAAAAAAAGAAAAAAAGGAAAAAAGAAAAGAAAAAAATATAATTATACAAGACTCCCAAGAGGGGCAGTGAAGTGTTAATTATAGTAACTATTAGATTCCAATATTACCTTGACGGGTTGCGGGGATTTAATAGTTTCTCCAATCCAATATTACCTTGACGGGTTGGATTGAAGATCCAAAGTCTCAAAAAGATGGTGGATGTAAATTATTGCGTGAGTTTTATTTTTCTTTCCTTAGCGAGTGTGTAGCTACTTATTAATGCATGACATGAGGATTTTACACATAAGACGAATGACTTATTACTCTTGAAACGGATTTATATTAATTGTGAGCAGTTTTTCAAGTAATGGATGAGAGGATTACTTAGGATTAAAACCGTGCTTCCTTATTTTTGGATTTTACATTTCTTATATTTCACACTTTAAATAATGACAAATTTGCCTTCAAGCAGTTTGCTCAAATAATAACCGGTTCCACATTTAATTGTCATGAATAAGTCGATGCACTTTTTACTTGTGAATACAATGATCCTATTTTTAAGCTTGGTATGGGGAAAGTGAAACTTGAGGGTGATAAGTGTCCATGGTACCAAAGCCCTTATTAAGTCATTGATTTCTTTATGAGTTTTTCCATCAAAACCATATCAAGAAAATGCAAAAATATATAAATATAATTGTTTTCTTTGCATTTCATTGTACAAAATCAAAATCATGCATCATATATTGTAGAATAGTGTAATAGCATTCCATATTGGCCAAGGTGTGTTAATTATGAGGAAAATGTAAAATTGTGCTTTAAAATATAGCATTGCATGAGGTCATGGCAATGTTCAAGTGTAGGAGATTTGATATGAGCAAAATCTCATATCAATTAATCAACAAATCACCCTAAAACACATGGAAAATACCTAACTTTTGTGCTATAAAGCAGAATTATGTGGTGTGTTTTGTGTTTGTGCTTAAATAGGTAACAAGGATACATTTTCAAGCAAACAAGAAGAAATCAAGCTCATTTATGATGAAAAGACAAGAAAAGGATCAAATATGACAAGTCAATTGAAGATGAAGGACCTATCTTGACAATATTCAAAAGTTGAGGGACTTAAATGCAAACTTTGGAAAAGTCAAGAGCAAAGTCAAACTTGGTCAAACTTCAAGTCAACTAAGTCAATGGAGTCAAATGAACAAGAATGCAAGTCAAGGGACTAAAATTGCCATTTAAATGAAGAAAGGAGCTCATTTGGATTTTCTATTAAAGACAAGGGACTGAATTTGCCAAAAATACATCAAATTTGTACTCAATCCGTGTCACAAGCTCTTGACCAATCGAAATGCATGAAAAGTGAGTTGTGGATCGCCAGCTAACTTGCCACCTCACCCACTCATTTATTAAACCGAATCTGCTACAGTGCATCCCACTACTTCTCTTTTCAGCCAATCAGAACTCAACATGCAATATTCATTTTATCCACTAAGGATAATGATCCTAGTGAAGGGCCAAGAAAAAATGAAAACTCGACACGTATCATCTTCAACAACGAATTAGCCTAGAACGTGGATTTGGATACAATGCATTTCACACAAAACTTTCTACATGAAAATTACTCGTATTGGGATGACGAATGCAACTACATAAGTCAGTTAAACTGAAACCTAAAGGAGAAGAAAACCCCTTTGGTGTTCTTGATGAAGAATTTCCAATTTACCAGCTTTGGACATATGGCATCCTCCCATTGGTTGAGACACGTCAGACGTCCCCAACACATCATCACTAACTTCTATAAATAGGCATTGTACTTTCATTTTTAACAAGTAGCTAAGTGTGAAAAAACACACACACTTATATTTTTGCTCTCATCTCTGTTTGTTCATTCAGTTAGGAAACTTCTCTCAAGAGTTTGACACACTCTTGAGAGTTAGTTAGAAAGTAGTTAAGCAGTTGTAACAGTTTTTCTTCCATCAATCAATAAAAATCCCAAAATATCCATTTCCTTATCTCTTAACTTCATTTCACTTACTCATTCCCTCAGTTCTGTTACTGCTTTGTGATTTCATTGATCTTGAGTGATCAATGAAGTGTTGTTGATACATTATGGAAGCTTGTTATGATCTATTCAGCTTAATCAGTCAAGTTCCAGTCCTGAGTAGCAGTTTAGTGCAGTTTGGTTTGATTTTGAACAACAATGGCTTTTGGAGGTGATATATTGGTAAATGGTGGTGTACTGGTGGTGTTCTTGTGAATTCTAGTTGGCTCAGCGCCACACGAATCCATCAGTGGAGGCTTTTAGCTAAAAAGTTTGTCAATCTTGTTTTAAGTTTCACTCAAGTGAATTTTGCATGCTCAATTCTTAGTGTAAACCATAAATGCTGCTATGATCATGTGTTAGAACTTCTTTTAGTGTAACTGTTTTGATTTGATAGCTTGTGATAAGTTTTGTAGCCTTAGACTAAGTTTTACCTGTTTTCGCGATTTAATTATCTTATTTGCAACGTAACTTTGTTTTTACATATTATATTTGTTAATAAATAAGTTTTAGGCTAAATATGTGAAATATTCGTGATTTTTATATAAGTATTTTTCGTGATATTGAAAATATATATATAATTTTTTTTAGAAAACCGGGTTGACCCGGCGGTCCGACCGGTTGAACAGGTGACCCGGTCGCTCAACCGGGTCGATTCAAAACCCGGGTTTCAAAACATTGAAAAAATCTATGTAAACTGTATGACAAATGATACCATGCTAATTATAAAATATAACCAAGATTTCTTACAAAGCTAGAAATGTTCATCATCGCCCACTAAATTGCTTAAAAGTTAGTGTTCGTCAATATACGTTTAATGTTTGGACAATTATTGACTGCTAGTGATTTTTCAATTAGAACCAAAACTTGTACCACTATATTATGAAAAATACTCTTACATAAGTTGACTACAAAGTCAAAGTTGGTATATTTTTCAAAATAGACTATTTTGTTTGTCAAAGTTGATATTTAGCAAAAGCTGTTGGTTTGTTGACCTCAAAGTTGTCATTATTATTGGTGTTTTATAGTGGCCAAATTTTATATACCCGCTAAATTCAATTGGTTGGAGACCAGACATTCTTGTATAGAGCAAACCGAAAAGCGGAAAGGAAAAGATCACTTGATTTACCTCCTGTGAGCCTTCGTAAGAATGTAAATGTACTGGTTGCTGCCTTTAGTCTCCCAGGGTCGAGTGAACTTATACAAACCTTTATATGGACACTCACTACTTAGCTTGATAAAAAAGTAACATGCATGTATCTTCCATGTCCCACCTAAGTCACCCATTAAACCAAAGATGCAACACTTGTCTCAAATTCCATCAGTGTTTGCACGATAGTTTACATGATCACAGTTCCATTTTTGCAAACACAAGGTTAATTTGTTGCCCGTATCAAAGTCGACTCAAAGCTTTGAAGTTGGATATCTTGCACAATCCTATTTTCGCTCGATAGTCTTTTATATAAAAAAAAATTTCCTTTCTACCCATATAAGATAACCAATGGACCATGTTACATCGTGCCATAATTTTTTATTTTAATGTTCAGTATCTCTTTTGCTTGTGATGATGGTTAGTGTTCCCCTTTTAGCCACTTTGCTCGAACCTCTAAGCGGACGTCAGGGATTGCACTTAGATCACACAAACTAATTGTTATTTAAAGTGTCAAAAACCATAAAAAGTTATTCAAGGACTTAATTAAAACAAAAACAACAAATTGAAGTTCAGGCTTGACCTTTCAAGCAAATGAACACTCAAAGATGCACATTTGTAGACTATAAGAAAGATTGGCTGATAAGCTATCCCAATCACACTTGTTAATCTGCAAATAATTAAGTCGCACACACTAAAAGTCACCGAAAGTATACTTTTGATGCCCTATAACCTAAATTCATGAGACAAAATGTGTTTTAGGTGACTAAAACTCACACCAGAAATTATCCATTTTACCACTGCCCAACCCCTCATGGACAATCAATTATTGTTGCCTTTAGTTACAATGGATATAAAAGGCTTTTCTTAATCTAATGGTAAAAAAAACCTTATTTTGGGCATGAATATTTTGTTTTTCAAACGCAGCCTATGAAATACTACTATGTTTAAGGACATTCAAAGACAAAAGGATTTTGTTTTGGTGAAAGCATGTGTGATATGTAAACCATCTGATGTAACTAACAACTCACAAATTACACATCTATAACATAAATACATTCCTTAATTAGGCCTATCAGCTAAATATCAAAATACCAATGTACATTGATTTGATCATCTTCACAAGATCCACTTTTATCATACCGTTCATCAAGTCATCCCAAGAAACATAAGGGGGTGCTCGTTTAGGCTTATTGTCTATTATTAAGTCAGAATAAGCTCACAAGTCAAAATTAGACTTATAAAGAATGATAAAAACAAAAGAAGCTCATAAACCATAATTAAAAGGGTGTTTGTTTATGCTTATTTTCGGGCTTATGAGTTGTGATTCAGCTTATATTTCGTAAGTTCATACTGGCCAAATTATTTGTTACTTGTGAATAAATTATACATGGATAATAAGCCCACAAACGAAAAAAATAATCCATAGCTAAAAAACACCCTTTTAATCTACATAAAATCCCATAACACAACAAAACAAATAAAAAAGGTACCTGAATTTAGGAATTGAATAAGCTAAACTTCCTAAATAAAACATTTGTGAATACAATCTTGCTTCAGCTAACGACACCCTTTTCAGCAATTTAAAAACCGAATCTTTATCATATTCAATTTCAATTTAATTTTCATCATCATCTTCTACTCTACATGATCAGAATCTACACATGTACAGTCCGCATTACTCGCCTTTTTCATCCAGCTTCATCCATAGCTTTCTTTGCTGCCGCACCAACCTCCATAACCTTCTTAATCATCTTCTTTAACCCTTTTGACTTTTTAAAGCCTTTCACTGACCCATAACATGTTTCCACCTGTAATCCAATCTTGATCTCTTCCACCAGAATCCTGGAATTTAGAAGTTGCTCATAAAAAAATTTTTGATACTTTGGCTATTGCAAAGGCCTTTCCAATACGACATGTGATCATAAATTAACAAAACAATTCTAAATAGTAAAATTCTAAACTGTTTCAAAAGATGAAACTACATTAGAGGGTCAAAGGTCAAGAAGCCAGTTTGCAAATGCCTCGACCAGTTCTTTTTTCTTTTTCTTGTAAACCACCTTGAGTAAGCCGCATATTTTGGGTAAGGGTGTGAGTTTTTTTGTGACCCAGGACAACCCTTATATGACCCAAGTGGACTTGACCCGATGGGACCTGACTGTACGTGACCTACCTATGACCAGACTTCAGTATTTCCACATGATGAGCGTACCTAGTCAATCAGACTTTCACACGATATGTGTCAATAGTATCATCACGCTTCTGAATGTGCGCCACTTTCCTTAGAATTGATTAGCAGATGAACTTGTCTCCATAAGCATAAGACAGTTCTGGACTATCGACCTCTGGAACCATGGTCCGGTTGCTCTTGTTGACCTGGACGCTATGGTGATGAATGAATTGTCCTACAACGCTGCTCACAACAAGTAATACAGCAGCACCTGTAAATCCATACATAGTGTATATTGGCACATGTTCAGATTTCAATTAAAACTTAGGTTTTTTAGCATCATTCTTCTTTGTGGTTAAGCAGGCTTTTGAGCTGTGTGTGTGAGCAAATGATTTGTCTTATTGCCCTGGCATGAACCTATTTCAAGTGTGCTCAGTGTGGTCTGATTGCCTAAAATGGATTGCGTATACAAGGCGATTAGACAAATCATGCTCATACACAACCAAATAAACGCCATGTATGTTTACACAGATAATTCAGATACCATCAGTCAAATAATAAGGATCAAAGGATTAAACCAATCATTCGCTTAGGAAAAGTATATCACCTGCTCAGCAACTCCAGTAAACTGCAATTCTATGCTCGAAGGAGCTAGCATAATTCCAGAAATAAACTACAGGCATTATAAGCAGGTGAAAATGGGTGTGGGTCAAAATGGATCATTATCGTATGGGTCAAAACAGATCAGACCAGGTTGGATTGACAAGTAGGCACTCTGTATTTTGTCAATTTTTCAAGCTCTCAAATAATTAATGATTTAAATATGACAAAGTAAAATGTTCTTAGATAAATACCGCAACTCAGATCTACCCAATCTGACTTGTTTGAGAAAAACTGCAGCTCCTACTGAACCATTATGGTAGGCGGTGTTTGCAGGTGAGCCACACTAATCTGAGATAAAACGATCATGGATAGCAAGTCAATCAAAAAAGAGTCCATGGTAAAGGTGGCGTGGAAGACTCTTCCAATGACACAGAATCACGGACACTGTTGTTGCCATGAAAATCATTGCGTGAGAAAGATTTACCCTAGTTTGTGTCGTGTATATAATGTCCTTGAGCCTCACCACATAGCCTATGTTTTTGTGAAGCAGTTTGACCAAAAAGGCTGATAGTCGGACTGTCCATGTATCCGTGTAAGCTTGGTTCTTTGTGAATTATTAAGACCAAAGTTGTTTCAGCAACAAATATGGAAATTGTTGGTACCACCGATTTGACATATGTTAAAAATGCTGAAGACTGCTCTCTTTAATGTACTTTTCTTTAGAACAGATACATATTGGCCAAGATATGTAAACGATGATAAAAAAAACAAAGCATGCGGACTCTTTTTTTTAAACCAATGATATATATGTAACAATAGCTAATATTAAAATAAGAGCATAGGTTCAAATATTTCATTAATATTACTTTAGAATTTATATATATACATGTTATATTGCGCAATGCACAGTGGCTAAACTGGAGTATAGCTAATTTACCTTTGGCTCCTATTATTGTATTCTTTTACTTTCTTACATTTTAAAGTATGAAAGTTACACAATATTAAGCAGTTTACCAAGACTTAAAGTACCTTATCTATAAAAACTAAGGAAAGCAGATAGTCAATTCACCTGCAAGACCAACCCCTGATATGCTTATTTGTGCGGGCCAATTGTAGTCCATCCCGTCCGCTAGCGTATGCTTTGTGCAGTGGCATAGTATGCTTTGGGAAGATGAAATCCCTCTGTAAAAAACCATGTAGCTGAAAACATCAAAAATCCATATCAGCCAACTTTCAAGACATAAAATTGGTGTATACAAATATGCAAATGGAAGGCCTAATAACTATAATACCATTTAAAGAAAACAAAATCGTACATATATAATCCGTAATAGTCAAAATACATTGAATAAGAGCTGATACTAATATGTAAGATATTTCGCATGTAAACAATTATTAAACATGTCCAACTTGTAGATATAGCATCAATCAAGGCCCTGACTTAGATCATCAATTAGCATATAAATATATCTGAAGAGAGGATTTTAATACCATGCAGCATCTGTGACCTTTTTAGTACAATATACTGGAGTGTGTTCTTAGTATTCCGGTTACTACATACCGAATATGATATTATCATATGCCCCATATACTCTGCTACGATAACAACATTTGCAGTAGAAATTTCATACCTCCTTTGGGTCAGCCAGCATTCCTACTATGGCAGTATCTATTGCGTCTTGGTTTTCAACTCTAGAGGCACTTGTAGCCATCAACACCACCATATGAGCATCCACTCCTTTAGCAAATATATGCAAGTGCATAAGATAGATAACAGACCATACGATATATGAAGAATATATGAAGTTATATGATAGATAACTTCATATATGCAAGTGCTAATTAGCGTTGCGGCTTAAAATAAGCAGAAGATTATGCATACATTATGAATAAGCTTACCTGATCATTGCTGAAAACATCATTAGGATGATTCGTAAATCTGATCATTGCTAAAAACAACATCAACTGATCATTGCTGAAAACAACATCAGCTGATCATGGTTGAACACAACATCAACTGACTCAGATTATTTGCAAGATGAAAGCCACTCTGATCATTGCTGAAAACAACATCATTAGGATGATTCGTAAATCTTCGGTTCTCACATCAACTGGATCGGATTCTATTGCATCATCATAGAGGTTTTCACATGACCTGTAACAAATTGAATAATCAGAAAAAAACAAAACTCACCTGATTCATTCCTGTGTTGAAATCAAAAGATTCAATTGCACCATCAAATCCATCTTGACCAGACCCACAACAAAATTAATATCAGAAAAATTAAACACACTAAGATGATTCGTTTGTGCTTTTGTAAATCATTGATCACATACCCAATCTGCACCATAGACGTTATTCAATACCATGGCATTCTTCAGCTAGTCCGATCTCAAGGTAAAATTATTAATACATCGTTGAAATGGCAGTTCTAATAGAACAATGAAACACACTCGATACCATCATGTTTTCTTCCTAAGACATGATCAAGTGTTTCACCTCAGGTGCAAAGTTATATTCTACTTGGTAGTATGATTCAACTTTATAATGGTCTGATCAATGTAGTACTGTGTACTATTATTTAGGTCAAGAGGTTCTGTAGTCAGTTTTAGTGAATTAACTATTTGAATAATATTGCTAAAAGATGGACAAACATATTTCCTCATGAATACTACTGATTTTTTCCTATTTTGTAACTGTGCAGGTTTAGTATGACAAATGTATAGGATATTAGTGAAAGTAAGCATACCTTCTTCTTCATGAATAACATTTCAATTGCATCAACATAAGATGATTCATCTTTAACGGCTAATTGTTCACATGTTGTTCTTGTTTCTTTAGGTTGTACTACTTTTTTGGAGTGTGTACTGGTGATCAAAAGAATGATCAGTTACAATTAATAAACACTACATATGGTCCAGTAAAACAAAAGGATTAAGGATCATTGTACCTTCATTAAAAGTGTATCCTTTATTCACCATCAACCCAGTGGTTTCTTCAAACATTGAAAAATACATAATAATATTAGGGTTCACAAACTTAGTCATTACTTATTCTTTTTAAATAAACAAAATTAACATACCAGTGCTGCCGAATGGAGTTTATTGCGGGAGGTGAATGATAGATGCAAGTTGTAACCCTCGTTAGGTTTTGTTTTTGCTTGATGATGAATCGAATATCATCATTAGGGTGGGATAAGTTTTTTTAGAATTTATTAAACTTGTTTTGGAAAGAAATTCATCAAAAGTAGTTTGGCTTAGTGGTAAACTATAGTACTGGTTAGCCATAGGTCACGAGGTCAAATCTTGCATTTGACAATTTTTTTTACATAATTTCCGAAATTCCTCATAAGAAATTCATTTCAAAACGCGATTTTCAAACTGCGTTTCCAAAATGCGGTTTTAAAAAATCTGCGATTTCAAACCATAAAAAAAGTGGAAAATGGAGATCTTTTAGGAATTTCTGTAACACTATTGGCTAATAGCTGCCATGTCACATATGACGGGGATTAGTGGTGTGGTATCAAATCGTAATTATACTTATA